>PVIR01000389.1:72324-185404 GCA_004026965.1 Petromus typicus
GATTGCACTCCATAATGGGGATTTGTACCAGTATAAGACACAACTTAATTCTCATTTTTTTCCCATAGCCCCACCCACCCTACCACCCCCCCATATATATAAAATTTGTTTCCTTACTTTTTTGTTACAATCTCAACATTGTCCCCTTTCACCTTATTTTACATTGAGCATTTTCTATTTCACAGTATATAACATACAAATCCAGCCCTAGCTCCCTGCCCTGGAATGCCAGCCTAAGCATCCTAATTCCTGAAATTTACACTATGGGTGCATCTGACTCAGTGAGTTGATTATATATCACCAACTAGATATCTTATGCCTCTGGCCCCACAGGTAGTATGTACAGTATTTTCAACAAGAGTTTGGTAGGATGTAGGGCATATTGGAGGTTTAAGGGAATTCAAGGTAGAAAGGGCTCTTTCTTCATACAAGTTTACAGGAATTTTCAGAGCCTTTAAGAATCCAATGAGTACTATAAGCATTTGGCTGTGAATTGTCAATTCTGTAAGACTTGAAACCTACCATAGCCTTATCTCATCCAAGCATAAGTCTTTTCATTTCCTCTAACAGAAATTCTCCTAGCACCAAGGGTTATGTAGAACAAAACATCCCAAACACTGGTAGGGCACAAGGCACTACAAAATGTAAGCCAAATTCTAGCTCACAATTTATCTGTGCTAACAGGGTCCCTTGATAAAAATATAAACATTAATAACACCTGATTGGTGATATATTTTTTCTTTCTTACCTTTACCTTTTAAAATTTATATAATATTCATCCTTTAAGTTTATGGAAAACACATTTATGTGGTAAAATGAAAATTCAAAATCTCCTCTCATCCTTTTAGCCCCATGGTTTAAAACACCTGTCATGTTTGTTTTGCATAATCTTTTAGAATATCCATATGAACATCAAAACAATTTTTTTAGTAACCAAATTTTGTTTTAAAATCCTAGTACTAGTGACCTTCAGCTCCACCAGTTGCTATAAAGAATGTGAAAGCAACTCTGCAGATTACCAGCCCAGCACAGAACTTGGCACAGGACAAGCACCCCATAAATATGAGTTAAAATTAGACTCTTGCTTTTGAATTGGTGCAGTGGCTCAGGCAGGGGGCCCTGCGCCAATTGCTTCCAGAGTTGATTATTTCCAGAAGTTGCTGTTCTGTGCAGATTCAGAAGGAGATTTACACCTTTCTGGCTCCAGCCTTTGGAGCCTCTAAAATCAAATAATGGCGGAGAAGACAGAGATGTCTGCTCCCCTCTGAGATGGGCCAGAGGGCTCCCAAGTGGTCCTGTAGTCTACGAAAAGCTGAAGCACTTTCCCAATGGTGGCACCAAGAGAAATCTCTGCACTGGTCTCTGCATTGTGTAGAAAGGAAGAAGAGGAGAATAAGATCTCCATACCACCAGGCGAAGAACTCATTCTTCTCTCTATGGTTTCTTCCAAACCCTTCACCAGCCAAGCTCAGAAAACTCCTCATGGATTTTTACCAGGGCCAAATTATTCACATACAAAAAACACTGCTGCAGATGGACAAGTCCTCACTAATCCATGCCAGGGACTCTTCAGGGAAGATCCTACTGCTTGCCATAATGAAGCCCTGATTATCACATCACTGAGTACTACAGGGTTTGCCAGAGGCCTGCTTTTAATGAACTTTACCATCCAAAGTTGGTCTAGAGAAAGTGGGTTGGATTTTGCCAATCAATTGGAATTGATTACTTCTTGAAAGCTGGGCCTCAGCTTGCAGGAAACACACACAAACACACCCAACATCTGAGGGTTTATTGGATTTCTTAGAGAAAAAGTCGTTCTCTGCACCCTGAGATAATGATGGATCAGCCTCCTCCTTGAGCTCCCCAGAACCCTGGACAGAAGTGGTGTCTCTAAGGAGAACTTGGCTGATGAGCAAGCTCAGGCCATCTCACCACTCCATTTGTATTTGGAAAGCCTTCCTTCCTTCTTCCTTTCCTTCGTTCCTTCCTTCCTTATTGCTTTCTTTCTTCCATTCTTTTTTTTCTTGCTTTCTTTCTTATCCCTTCCTTCCTTCCTTTTTCTTCATGTACTTATTTATCTATTCTCATCTATCTATTCACTTATCTCAGACCTCAGTGACAATTACTGTTAGCAGGGGAGTGGTTCAGTGGTTAGAACCCCGGCCAGAGCTTTGACCTCCTGAACCCTCCGGTCCTGCTAGGCCTCTACATGGCTTCCTATCCATCACCATTGGAATCTTCCAACACACAGCTCTCGGGGCATTCTGGTCCTGTGTAGGTGTGTTGGGATGAAGAAGGGCAGGAGGAAGGAGGATGCAGGAAGGGGAGAGGATCCAGGGCTTCGTACTTCAATGGCATTCATCTCTCCTGTGACTAGAAGGGCAGGCTTCTAGGCCCTTTGCTCCCTGTCACATGAAGAAGACTCTCTGTATTAATGCTGGCCCCATCCCTGGCCCAAGGCAAGTATGTGACATGTGCTCCCCAGACCTTTTCAAGGGGCCTCAGGATGAATCTTAGGGACTCTCTGACTTTCATCCTATTTGTGTGTAGAGGCCAAGGCCAGATCCTCTGCTTCCTTGTCTGTTCAACAGAATATCAATCACATAACAGTTTAATCTTAACAGTAATAAGAAATATGTGCTTTCCAGGCCTGTGATGGTTAATGTTGATTATCAATTTGATTGGCTTGAGAAGTGGAGAAATGCTTAGGAGACTGGTAAGGCATATTCTGGTGGGTCTAGGATCATGACCTTGGAGATTATGGTCCCTGAATCCTTCCTCTTGGCTCTTCCCTTGTTCTTTGTTTCCAAAATGACATAATTTGAGCAGCTTTCACTCCATTATGAGGTTTCTACCTTGGAGCCAGCTGACCTTCTCTGAACTCTCTAAAACCTTGAGTAAAACTAGACCTCTTCTCCTTTAGGTTGTTTTTCTGAGATATTCTGTCCCATCAACAGAGAGCTGACCAATGCACTGCCTGTTTTAGTTTTGAGTGGTCCCGGCTCATCTGCCCTGCTAGACAAGCTCATCTTCACACCATTGATTTGCTGCCCCATCTTGTCCATATTCTTCCCTGAAGAGAATGCATCAGTATCCCAAGTAGGGCAGCCAGTCTTACTTATTTTTCACTTTCTGAAGTACTTCTCCCCTGCGCCTGTCGTTACTCCCCCATCTATTTAACCTATAGATATCTATACAGTTTCCTCCAGAGCCTGCGGAAAGAGCCCTGTTTCAATTAATGTGCAATTTTTTCCTTAATGAGCAGCAGTATGAGATAATAGACATGTAAAGTTAGAAAATGCCTTGGAGATCTTCTAATCCAACCAGAAAGTTGTATAGCCCAGGAGGGACACCAGAACGAGAGAGGCAAGGTTAAAATGGTCAGAGTCACTCACATTAGTAAATACAGGAGGACGAATTCTGCATATTTCCATTACAGGGGTATTTGCATAAAATGAACATCATTTTTCCTTTGCTGGTTCATTCAGTGATTAGGCAGTGCTTAGCTTTGTAATGTATATATTTTGTCTTTGTCTTCCCAGAAATCTGCCCCTTTTATTGGTGCCAGCATCAGACTTCTGAGGGGTGCCCATCTCTCCCCTATCTTGCATAGTCTTAGGGGATCTAACACATCAGGACACGAGACACTTGGTGTGTATATCTTGTCATGTGCCAGCTAAGCCATTGGTGGGAGTATGAGCCAAGAATGCCATCTTGTCTCTTCTGAGACTGGCACAATCCATCTATATCCCTGGGGGATACATTCCAAGGCCCTCAGTGGATCCCCGACACTATGGATTATACCAAACTAAGAATAGATTATGATTTTCTTCCTTTACATTCATAGCTGTGGTAAAGTTTAATTTGTACATTAGGTGTAGTGAGAGATTAATAATAAATAATAAAATTAGACCATTTATGACACTATGTTATAATAAAAGCTAGGTGAATACTTCTCTGACTTTCTTTCAGAATAGCTTTGTGGACAGCACTCAACCTTCTTAGGAGTCTTTGAGATGACACCATGCCTCAATGATGAGATGAAACAAACTCAAGGTCACAGACCTTATAATATAGGACTAGGCTATTGCTGACCTCGGGTTCAAAAGGAAGAGCATCTGCTTGGCTTGTTCTTCATCAAACAGCAGTAACAGTATCAGTTAATTAGCATACACATGGCAGACCTGCTCTACAAAGAGTTAACTCACATCCCAGACAAGAGTATCAGGCTTTCCTAGTGTTATGCAGAATAGTGGCGATTTAAAACTTGTTATTTGCTTATTTTTGGAATATTCCATGTAATGTCTTCAAATCATGGATAACCACAGGGAAATAGAACTGTGAAAAGCAAAAGCAGAGAGTGGAGCACTGATTTTAGATCTGGAGATTTAGGTTAGCCTAGTCTTTTTTTGTTTTGCTTTGTTTTGTTGTTTTTTTATTTTGTTTTGTTTTGTTTTTGTTTTGTTTTGTTTTGAAACAAGGTCTTGCTTTATAGTTCAGGCTGGTCCTGAACTCAACCTCGAACTTGCAATCCTCCTATCTCTGCCTCCCAAGTTCTGGATTACAGGCGTGAGCCATCAGGCCTGGCATTGTTGTATGTGGTTACTGAGAATTGAAGTGGGGACCTTGTGCTTGCAAGGCAGGCACTGGAACCACTGAGCTAAGTCCCCAGCCCTGTTATTCTACATCAGAGTAGCCATCTTCTGTCTTTTAATGGTGGGTATAGGGGTTGCCTTCAGAAGGGATCAATGCATAGAAGTCAGCAGAGACAAAAGTTCAGAATTAAGGCCAAGTCCTAGCAGCAGCTCTAGATACAGCTGTCTTCTCAAGGAGAGGCATTTTCTAAAACTCACACATGGTACAGCCACACAGGGACAAGTAGCACTTGTCTTTCATTCTGATGCTAGTATCATATTATTTAACCTGAGTAAATGTGACTATGACTATCTGACTGGTGATACTTTTAAGCCTTTGAGAAGTAAAATATCCAGGATGCAAGCCCAGGTCAAATTCAAAGTCATGACACTTCCCAATTTCCTCATGTAATTTTCTGAGACAGGAAAGAACGGGTGGCAGAGAGAGCTGAAAGCAGACAGTTGTCACCAGGCTGGTGCTGGATGGAAGAGGCAAAGGGAGCCTTCATTGGGACTATAAACAATGTGTTCTTCGGTGGTGTCTTAAAAGATGAACCAAAATGAATGAAGTCCGGGAAGTGGAGGCGAAGGCTTCTAAGAAATTCTGAGATATAGTTCAGTGGGAGAGTGCTTTTCTAGCATGCACAAGGCCCTGGGTTTAATCTTCAGCACTAGATAAAAGAAACCAGAGCAAAAGAGACAGAGGAAGAAAAAGAAACAGAGACAGAGAGATGAAGGGGGGAAATTCCTGCACATTGTATCTGACATACACCCTGTTTCATCAATTCCATTTCCAAATTGCAAAAAAGGTTTTCCCTTGTCCAGATAGCAGCAACCATCAAAACTGTACCAAAGTTTATTTTCAGCTCTCTCTCTCTCTGTTCTCTCTCTCTGTCTCTCTGTCTCTCTCTATCTCTCTGTCTCTCTGTCTCTCTCTGTCTCTCTGTCTCTCTCTCTCTCTCTCTCTCTCCCCCCCCCTCCTTTGCTTGGTTGCTGCAGAAAGAATTGGAAGTTGGATGCCTGTGTTGTTCCCAAGTGATGTGAGGTGACAGGGAAGCTCAGGCAGCCATCTCATCTGTATTCTGGAGAGCTGCTCTGCAGGGCTTCGGAAAGGAGTTCTGCAACCTTTTGCCGCTTTCTTCAAAGGCTCCAGCAATTTCGATATTTTGGTTCAGTGTCACTATAGAAAAGCTTTACAATTCCAGCTCGGGAATTAGAAGATATATTTGTAATAAGAATTGCTAACCACTGTCAGCTGGCAGGCCCGTGTCCATGCATGAAAATGATGCCATTAGCTTTCATGACTGTGGGCAAAATGTAAAGATCATGGATCATATAAGAGACTAAAAGAAGAGAGAGGGTGAGAAAAAACCCAAACTCATTCCCAGGGGATTTCTGGCAGTCTGGGTGTATGGTTAACATGTGTGCATTTAGCCCCTTGATGAGGTGGAAAGCTCAATACTACTTGTCATTGCAAATACTAATTTTCCCTCTTTATTGTATCTAACTGCTTTCTCCAATAATGTTGATGAATCATGCAATTGCATTTTAATGAGGAGTCTGTAAAGTTTGAGTGAGAGCAAAGAAGAGAGGAGAAGTGGAGAAAGACAGAAGCAAGCCCTCAGCATCTAGGTCCGTGCAGGTCACCAGTGTCTATCTTGTCCCTGATAGGAGAGTTAAGCCACTCACATGCATGGGTGTGTGTGGTCAGGGTTCTTGTTCTGCATTTCCAGGCTATGTGAGTATACCAGATTGCTAATATTTTCAGGGCCTCTGATTCCAATAGAATCCATTTCCTCCCCATGGGAGAAAACATGGGCAGCTACCCACCATGTAAGTAGGTGTTGAGATACCTACAAAAGGAAAGGGTCAAACATTATTGAGAGTGACGATCAGAGAGTGGAAGGATTTGTCGAGGACAGAAAGCTGGCAGGGCATAGCTTAGAGTTTTACTGTCTAATCCCAGAACTATGGATTTTTGTTACAATGAGAAATGTGGAGGTGACAACCTGAAAGGTTATGAAATACCCCTGACTCTGCCCTAGACTGTAAGGAAAAGAGAAAGAGGAGGATTTAGGGAGCTAGCAGTGAAGATTAGATTGGAGCATTTGACAAGACAAAGAGCCCTATGCAGAGTAAAGAGACCAGAACTTAACATGCCTGACCTATTCAGGGACCCGTGCTGGTCACATTGTTCTGAGCTTGAGCCCTGCATCTGTCTCCTAACAGATCATGTTGACTGTTGGTACTCATGTTCCCTTTCTGCGCTGACTTTATGGATCCCATATTCCCCCAGACTAACTTAATTCCAATTTCCCTTAACTGAGAAAAAAAATTCCTATAAAGGATGAACAACATGGACTGAGAGGTTTGTTATAAAAAAATAAATTATAAAACAGCACTTGAAAGACCCTTCTTTTACAAGGTGTTACTTATAAACTGCTCTCAAAAAGTTCCCTTCAAACCTAGATATATATATTTTTTCAAAAATCTAGAAAAGTTAAACTGTATGTTTAATCATTTGTATGTTTGGGTTTTTTGGAAAGTCTGAAGTTCACGCCCAAAGTTCCTTTTTTTTTTTTTTTTTTTTTTTTTTTTTTTTTTTTTTTTTTTTTTTTTGAGACATGGTCTCACGTTGTACTTCAGGTTGGCCCTGAGCTCAGCCTCAAATTCACATCACAGCAATCCTCCTGCCTCTGCCTCCCTAGTGCTGGGATTACAGGCGTGAGCCACCACGCCTGGCACTGTGGTATGTGGTACTGGTTGCTGCTGGGCATGAGTCTCCACATCCAGTATTGTATGTGGTTAACCAGAGATCGAACCCAAGTCCTTGCGCTTGCAAGACAGGTGCCAGAACCACTGAGCTAAATCTCTGGCCCCCCAAAATTCTTGACATTATATCCAGCATATATCCCACCACAGAGGACCTCCCAATGGATTAAAGGCTTGGATTAAATACAACTGAACTTAGTTGAGGTGCAGTGTACAAACAGCTACATGAAGGTCTCTCAGTGACTCTAATATGCAGATTTCTCAAAATGTGTTCTTCAGGGAACCTGTACAGCCCCCACATTCCGCTGGAGTTTGTTAGTGTAATCATCAGAACCTGTTCCACACCTACTGACTGCGAGTCCCTGGGGACATGGTTGGGACTATGCCTCATACTTAATGAGCTTCCTTGCAACCTAGGAACCCATTACTGTAGCACGGGTATAATAGTCTCTGTTTACCAGTGAGAAAAGTGAGAGCCATGAATCAGTAGCTCAACAATTTACATGAGCTAATTACCATGAGCTGTGGTCACTAAATATAGTAAATGTCTAAATGACATTTAAAAAAAATTTTATAGGAAAAGATGAAAAGATACATTGTCACTAATCCCCTTGAAACCTCCCTCCATTTTCCAGTGCAATTATCCTATCTTTCTTGCCATTTTCTGAAGTAGTTCTGGAAGTTCTCTTTCACTAGAATCTTTTTGTGTCTGCCTTGATGTTATGAATGGATTCAAAATGTTTTCAGGAATTTCTGTCAAATAAAATCATTACTGTTTTCCTCACCCACTGTATTCAACAGAGCTGGCACCATACAATGTATGGCTCTCTCCCAAAGTCAAAATGGCAATGAAAAGTAAGCATCTGAATAGATTCAGGACATCCAGGCAGCCACAGAGCGAGTGCAACTAGACACTCAAGGAAGAGGGGCTGTTTTGAGGGACATCAATGGCAGTGTGTCATGTTAGTTGCTTTTCTCACATCTGAGTCATACTGTCTGACAACCACAACTGTTATAGTTTATATCTAAATGTCCTTCCAAAGCCTCAAGTGCTCATGGGTGGGGCTCTTGGGAGGTGACTGGGTCATGAGGGTGTGATACTGGATTAGTTCATGGATAGGTTTATGGCTAGGTGTGGAATGAGGAGGTGTAGCCTGGTAGGCAGAGTGTCACCATGAGCCTGGCCTGAAAGGATGTGTATATATATTTCCTTTCTTTCTTGATCCTTTACTACTTTCTACCTGCCATGCCACAAGCTCCTTCTCTGCTGGGTCCCTCCGCCATGATTCCCTGCCTTGGAACCAGCTATGCACTGACACCTCTACAAACTGTGAGCAGAGTAAACCATTCTTCCATGAAGTTCTGGGTGTCAAGAATTGTATTTCAGCAATGAAAAAGTAAGACAACAATATACAGGAATAGAGGTTTACTCTGACTCACAGTTCAGTCCATGGTCAGTCCAGAAGAAACGGCAAAGCAGAGAAGCATAGGGGAAGAGAGTTGCCCGGCTCCTGTCATCCAGGAAGCAGAGAAAAAGGCAGATCTGGGGAGGAAGGCATAACCTTCTAAGCCTTGCTTCCAGGGACATGCCTCTTCCCACTGGACCCCTGAACAATCACCCCCATACCAAGCCCAAGACCCAGTCAGGTTCCAAAAGCCGCACCTTTGAACAAGTGAGAATACAGAGGAGCATTCATATATAGGCAGTAACATATTTCTTTACCTATAATATATTTTAAATAATTTAAATACCATTTTTAAAAATCATATCCCATGTAGTATTGGATCATGGGTTCAGTCTCCAGTCTACTCTTCCCACACCTGTGAGCCAACCAATAAGTTCATCTCCAGTGAATATTTACAAAGCATGTTGGGGCCAGGCATGCTTCAGGACCACGTTGACACATAAAGATGATACCTGTACAGTTTAGTTTACTAGACAACTGCTCTATGACAAACAAGGGGGAAAGGCTGGGGGTTGGTATTTGAGGCTGAAAATTTGCAGCATGTAGAATTGTGTATGGAAGATAATGAGTGCCCCAAATGTACTAAAATCTATTATTTAATCTGCTGACAAACTATAAGGAAGCACTATTATTATCCCTAGTTCAGAGATGGCAATTGCAAAAGCCATAAAGTTGAGTGAATGATTTAAAGTCCAACTGTGAGTGTGAGATGAGCTAAGCCAGCTGACATCTTACTCCTGGGGCTCTATTTTAGGAAAGACTTTAGTCTCACCTGAGTTCATGAAATAAGCAGGCCCTAGTCACTAAGCTGCTGGGCTTGGTACTTTCTGTGAGTGTGTGTGGCTGATTAACAGTCTCTCATAAAAGAGACAATGTTAATACCTATAACCTAATACAACAATGTAATAATCATTATCACAGCAATCAACATCACTAGAGAACTTTAATGAATTCCTGATGACTTTCCATCACCTTAAAGAAAACACATTTGAGCAGCCAATCCCATGAGGAAAGAGAAGACATATATCATGATTAATAAACTAATCCATAGTAAATGGGTCATTGTGCTGGAAGGAAAGCATCACATACTGGATGTATAGACTTCTTCCAAAAGAGTTGGTGCAAGTCCATCGCATTCTTTCCAGGTTGGCAGCTGAGAATTTCAGAGACAACCACAGACATGACGGATCTAGAAGACTGATAATCATTTTTCTTCCTTTTAATGTATTCTTCCATCCCCAATTCTATACTTTCTTCTTTATTAGTGGTGCACTAATGAAAGACAGGAACCAGTCCAGCTGTGATAACTTCCCATTGCTGGGACAAAAGATTTGGTTTGATCAATTTAAAAGCAGGGAAGTTTTATTTTGTCTCATTTTTTTGGAGGTTTCAGTGCAAGCATGGTTAATCCCATTACTTCTGGGCCTGTGGAAAAGCAAAAAATCATAGTAAGACTTCAGGAAGAAGGATTCTGCTTATTTCTTAATTACCAGGAAGTGAGGAAAAACAGAAGGCATTGGGACCTCAATAGCTCCTTCAAAGGCCCATCTTGAATGACCTAACTTGTTCCTCCTAAGCTTGACCTCCTAATGATTCCTTCCAATTGTGCCACTGGCTAAAGACCAAGCCTCTACTTAACATATGTGCTTTTGAGGGACATTCAAGATTCAAATGATAGCACCAGCTATTGAAACAAAGAATTTAATATAAAGAACTGTTTACTCTGGATAAAAATGATAACTAGCTGAACTGATTTTTTTAAAAAAGAATCTAAGTTATCACACTTTAACCAACTTTGGGAAGTAGCTAGTGCTCCTTGGCTGGAAGGGACTAAGAAGAGATTTGGCTCACGAAGCATCATGGGGGGCCATCACCACTGAGGAGGTGATGCTCACCTCTGGGACCAACATCTGCAAGTGTTAAATCAGCTGCAAAATGTCATGAGCTACATAGGAAGGGAGTGGTCTTGCTGGGCTAGGGGCTGCCCATGGGGTCAGGAACTTTCAGGAAGTCCAGAGGAACCAAGAAGTATGGAAGGTATTCTATCCTTCTAAAATATTTTCTTATGAAATGCTACAATGGCTTTGGCCAATGGAGAGAACCTGAGGTTTTGGTTTCTTCAGACACTCCATGATGTACCAAATCTCGAACCATAAATATAATTATTTAATATGCCTGGGGACCTGCTGTATGATAATGTATTTGTTATCTCATTCAATTTTTCTCCAAGTTCCTCAAGATCAGATTTTATCATTCCCAATATAGAAGGGGCAATCTACTCCCAAGGAGAAGGGAAGCTCCTGGCCTTGCTTGCAATCATACAACTCATCAGATCCAGGCCTGAAAATTTGCAAAAATCCCCACCCCGATTCATAAGAGCATGCTCATAACATTTAGCAATTATAGCATACATACAACATACAATGCCTAGCTTCCCTGATGCATGTACATAAAGGAAATAAGGCACTGAATGTTCTCGGGAGACCCCCATTTCAGTGAGTGCACCAGAGAGCTGTCAAACTGGGTTCTGTATTAATCACCACAAAATGCCCTAAAGCATTATCCATGATGAGGTGGTCCTAAGAGATGTTCTGGGGGAAAAGTCCTTTCTTGTCAAATGCATTTGGGAAATACACTAACTCTATTCCCTTCAGGAGGCTCACCTGACAGGTTGGCCTAACAAGAATTCTGAAAGAAAAAGACAAATAATGACCCACAGCAAGTTAAAGAGTTCAATCTGATTCAACCAAGTCTTTTGTTAACTTATGCCATCAGTCTTGTTTGCCTACATTTATTAATATTCCCCAAATAGAATGTTTGATATTGCATCCTTGGGAATGTTGCTCTGGGAAAGAGGAAGCTTGGAAGGTCTAGAAGGGAAAAGGGCCTTGTTGTACTTGTCTTGTTGAGGGATAGGTCATAGTCTCTGACCCCAAAGGCAGGGCCAGTGAACAGCCTGGGACGCAGAGGACCTAGGAGTTCAGAAGGGATACCATCAGCTGAAGAGAGACAATGTCAAAATGTAATTGAGAGTGCATGCCCAGATCCCTAAAGGGAACAACAAGGAGAGACAAGGAGACAGGAGCACGGTAGAACCAGCAAAAGCTCACTAATTATCTCAGGCAGCAGCTTTTTAACCTGCTGCCCTTTGAAATACTCATGGTGTGGCATCTTCAAGTCTCTTCTTATGCAATGTGTATAACTGACTGATAATTAATATGCAGAACATATTTTTCAAAAGTCATACAAATCAATAAGGAAAAGACAACACAGTGTGAAGGCAAATATAAGAAAGGAAGAAGCAAATATCAACAGAAAAAAATCGATCAACAAACATGAGAAAATATATTGCACTTGAGAGTAATCAGTGGAATGTAAGTTAAAATGCAAAATTTGGGAGTTTTTTGGGAGTAAATTGATAATTGTTCTGAAAATTTAACTTGTACATAACATCTCTTTCCCTACAATTTCACTGAAGTTCTAGATAGACACACAATGAGATGTTAAGCTGCTGTGTTAGCTCTATGTCACTGGAACAAAGTACATACATTAACTTTTAAGGGGAAAATACATATCTTGATTCACAGTTTGAGAGGTTTCTCACTTGTTTTCATGGCCTTTGGGTCAGTGGCAAGGCAGCATGGCATGGTGGGGATATATAAGAAAGCATGGTGCTCACCTCATGTAGACTAAGAAGCAAAGAGAGAAAGAGAGGGAGAGGAAGAGAAGGAGGGGGGGTGGTTCTGGAATCCCCAATGAAGAGCATGGCCCTACTAATCCCACTTCCTCCCCCTGGGGTCCACATCCTCGAGGTCTCACCAAAGCACCACAGGCTGAGAATACAGCCTTCAACACTCAGGTAATATGGGGCATTCAAGATCCAAATGATAAGAGCTGTTCTTACAGTAGTGTTTGTGAACAGCCTTGGCAGAAGTCTCACACTGAAATATCAAACATCTGTGTAGTAACAATGCACAGAGTGCAAATACAACACTCCTTTAGACACAAGATGAAAACATGTACATTCAGACATGTAAGATGATAAATATGTAAAAACATGAGCAACAACCTAAAGAAAATACCCCAAAGTCAGATCACTAGTTGCCTCTGGGGAGAGCTGATCTTCCTATCAAGGGAGAACCAACTTCCAGTTGTGACATTTGAGTCTTTACAGTGAGAATAGTGTTTGTACTGGGCTTCCATACCTAATTTTTAAAGAAAGAAATTCTATGTGAAATAATAAACTAGCACATAGAACATAAGACAGGCAGACTTCTCTGCCACATGACACAGACCAACTAAGGTAGAACATCCTTCCATCGTGGAGTCGGAGAGATCTTATGCTGCCTATGCAGCTGTTCACCTCTCTTCAGCAATGGCTTTCCTGCATGTGGGAAAAATAGGTTCCTTTGAGTATCTACTATGTACTAGGTTCAGTAAAGGACAGTTTGCAAACATTCACTTACCAAATTCACTCCATTCACTCCACCAAAATTGTATGGACCACACTTGGGTGTTCTGTAGATGCAGAAGCATCCCACAACTTATCTTAGCAAAGCCTGGGCCGAAGCCCAGTACATCCAAAGATATAGCACAAATCTTTCCAAAATTCACAACCTTAGACTATTGAGCTATGTATAGCATAGAAAAATGTCTAACTGAATATGATAGAAATACATTACCCCCAAAAAAGGAAATGGAAGGATATGAGGGGAATGAGGGTGGGAAATGATTAAAGTACATTATATACATATACCAATCCCACAAAATGAAACTCACTATTCCATATAACCAATATCCATTAATAAAAAATGTAGAAAAAATGAAAAAATATTAACATGCAAAGCATGTAAAACTCGTAACAGTCAAGAAAGAAAAGACAAACACCCCAATATTGAAGCAGGCATTGGAAGGAACCAACAAACTACAAAATAAATAAATAGTCAACAACTATCAGAAATATACTCAGCTTGACAGTAATCAGTGGAGTGTAAATTAAAACAAGATAACTGTTTTGTTTTAGTTTTCATTTCATTTGATAAATCCAAACTAAATTAAATGTGATTTTTCTAAATAATGGTGGTGATATACATGTACATAACATACTTTTTAATAATCAGGCCACTTTGGGGCATGGTGGCTCATGCCTGTAATCCCAGCACTCAGGAGGCAGAGGCAGGAGAATTGCTGTGCGTTCGAGGCCAGCCTGGGCTACCTAACTATAAAATGAGACCCTGTCTCAAAAAACTAAAAATAATCATTATCATCATCATCATCATCATCATCATCATCATCATCATCAACGTTATCTGGCCACTTTGGACATCGATCTAGGATTGCTGTTAAAATTTTAAATCCCATAGTCTCTGTCCTGACAATTTCATTTCTTAGGGTCAATTGTAAATGAACGTATAGGTAAAATGTAAAGTTACTTCCTTACCTGCCTATCTAATTACCTATCATCTCCCTATCAATAATCTATTGTCAAATAATTATGTTTATAATAGTGGCTTATGATTAAGAATAATTTTGGTCCCCAAGGGACTTTTAACAGTGTTTGGATACATTTTTCCTTATCATAACTGAGAAGAGAAGGTTACTTTGGCATCAAGGAATTAGAGGGATACCATTAAAACAATCTGCAAAGAACAAGACATCACTCCCTATCAAAGAATTGTCCATTACCTAAATAGTAATAGTGCTGAGAGTTTGAGAAAGCCTATATCAGTGGTGGCCAACCAAGGCACACATGCTACACAGTGGGCTGTTGGTAGCACTGAAAGCTCTAAAGTGTTCAGTATCACTGGTCTAGCCTGTACTTAAAAGAGTTGCACATATTAGACATTGTCAGGAAGGGTCCAATATAGCATAAAATTCCCAACTTCTGTTTCATCTCTGAGCCCGGATTTTGCCAGCTCCTGCAGCTGGATAATACACAGTGAGTAATTACTGGTCATGCCCTTTCCATAAAAATCAGACAAGTTTCTTGAGAGCCCAAATAGGAGGGTAGCCGAGTCTAATCCAGTTGAAGATAATGCTGTCAAAGCTGGGGGTAAAGGTGAAATAACAGGTGAAAATAGTCTCTTTGATTTTTTTCTCTAGGGGAAAGGCTTATGGATATCCTAACCCATTAGACCAGGAAAGTGCAAAGAATATTAATAAATAAACAGAAATAGCTCCTGTTGTGTTTGAATTCAACCCTTTTTTTCTGATCAGATAGTGTTTGGACATTTATCAACTTCCATTTCTGTAGAATTCTTCTCATTTTCTGCCTTTTTAAGTCCCTCTCCAATAGTGAAAAGGTTCCAGTGATAATTAAAACCTAAATCTATCCATGCATTCATTAAGAAAAAAACAGAATATGAGCTCCTGTGAAGCTCTCAGAAATAATAATGTTCCATATCTGCCCAGAATAGCAGTGATTTCAAATAGATAAAGTATACAGAAGAAATATCCAGAAATACAGTAAAGTTAATTGCTATTTTTTCAGAAGCTGTTTTAAAGTACAGTAATTAATTGACCTACTACTGAAGGCCATTTCCCCATGGTGGATAAAAATTCTTCTCAGACATGAGAAAGACAAATTTCTTCCGTCTCTATTGAATCCCAATGATGGAGGAGAGCACCATCTTCCTGGTCTGTGCACCATAACCACAGAGTAGTTCATGAGATATCTTTTGAGCCAAATGCAGGGAACAAGCTATCAATAGTACTGAAAAAAGTGATTCTGGAATCTTCTGAGACTGAGAAATCTCTATTCAACAGATTGTTGTGTCTGATGAAAACTTTCCCTTGGGTATTGATCTCTTTTTGAGAAGACAGCACAGTATTAAGGTCAACTGGTTTTTTTCATAATTTATCTAATATGTGCGGTAGAAATGAGAATGCTCCACTTCCTCCTTTCCTCTTTCAATAGTCTCTCTAAGTCTGGTAGGTACAATGACCCTGAAAAGTGCCAGTGGGTGAAAGCCACAGGCCTTCTACTTCCATGCACCTCCATCTTTGAACGCCATTCATCCCAACCCCAAGTCCATCTCACTTCCCACTCTTCTGCCCTGTTCCTGGAAAGTTGATCTATTTATTCTGCATCCACAGACTCCCTTGCTTTAAGGCATCTATTTTGATACGACCCATGGGTCAGCCCAACTAGAGACTTCAGGAGAAGAATGAAATCAAGGTATTTGATCCTCAGGCTCTCTCCCTCCTTGTCAGGGCCTCTCCCATTAGCTATGTTCTGCCACATGTCCTGTTACAGTGTCTTCCTCCTTCCCAGTCTCCTTCCAGGTGTTGATGGTTTCTGTGTCTTTGTGCTTATCGGCCTAGAGATAATAATGTTTCCCCTCACTATTACCAGCTCTTGGCTTCTCCTTGTGGTTTTCCTATATTTCTTTCATAATTTTTTCAAAAAGAATCTTTATCTGTTCTCCTCCAAGTATGCAATTTGAATATGTCATTCACTTCCAGCTGGAACCAGACCACTTAAATACTTCCAGGTCTCTCTACACTTGATTTTACCTGGGTGGTTCATGTTTCCTTAGCTTTTGCACACTTTCTTGTCTTGTACCAAATTGCACGCAGGTCTGATGCATTACCTAAAGTGATTATCTCAGCTCCTTGAGTGAAAAATAGAAGAATAAACTAAAGAAAAGAAAAAGTAGCTAAACTTAAGCCCTATTGTTTATTCTGGGAGTGGAAGAATGGAGACAAATGAAGAAGGCTTATAGGAGACCATAATATTTCAGCTCTGTCCGGGGTGGTGGAATTAAGATCAATTTGTCTTAAGCCATGAGAGTTATTTGTCAAAGTGTTTGGACTGTCTTTCTCATAAACTTTGGAGTTGAACTCAAAGTTTCCCTACATCCTTCTTAATTTAAAATCCTAATACCATGTGTCATATTTCTAGAACCAAGGCTTATGGCTGAGAAGTTAAATGGACTTTCCATCCTTATAATCCCAAGAGATTAAAAACTTTTTTTTGATGTCTTGTTTCACTTTCCTTTAGTCTTTGCCTGAAGCATGAAAACAAAAGCTCCTGCCCTGTAACTCAGGGTGGACGCTGAACCATGGTCTGCTTCTCACAAAGAAAAGTAATCTACATATATGTACATATTTTAGTTCATTTTCTCAACTTCTTTTTTCAATTCTTCTTCTTGCTCTTCTTTGTCCTCTTCTTACACCTCTACCACCACCTATTTCCTTTCTTTTTTTCTTTTCTTCTCTTCTTTTTTTTTTTTTTTTTTTTTTTTTTTAGGTTTTTTGAGACAGGGTCTCGCTTTGTGGTTCAGGCTGGCCCTGAGCTCAGCCTCAAACTCACATCACAGCAATCCTCCTGCCTCTGCCTCCCGAGTGCTGGGATGACAGGCGTGAGCCACCACACCCGGCACTGTGGTATGTGGTACTGGTTGCTGCTAGGTGTGTGTCTCCACACCCAGTATGGTATGTGGTTACCGGGGAATCGAACCCGGGTCCTTGTGCTTGCAAGACAGGCGCCGGAACCACTGAGCTAACTCCCCGGCCCCTCTTCTTCTTTATTTATCCTCATTTTTCAAAGAAAATCAATGACATCACCCCAGTGATATCACCCAATTTTAAGGAATTTCTTAAATAGAAAGAGCTCAAAAATGTGTCTTGCATCCTCTCCTGTACTTCACAGATAAGGCAATTTTATTTAAAACTTATAAGTCTCATACATCTCAGCAGGATCTATAATGTAAAGCCAATAAAAGGACTTTTCAGTCCTAAGGATATCATAGTGAATTTTTTTTCTCCCACAAGCAGAACTCCAGTTGGTACTGTGTCATTTTCTAGAAGAGGCTGACAGGTGCACAAAATTGGGAGGACCTCCCATATAAGCAGGGTTCAGGAGCCTGGTTTTGAGTAAGAACTGCACAGCAAAACTGACTGAAGCTACCTTACTCCTCATCTCAGTGTTCTAAGTGTGCTCCCAGGGTTAGGGTTAGGGTTTTCCTGAGAGACACAGGAAGCAATCGTTGTGTTCACCCTCGTGGTATGATAAAAGACAAAATGTGTGCTCCTGTGCAAAAGTGTCAGACTGAGATTTGTACCAACATGATGCCCTAATAGGTTTTGTGTATATTGACCTGAGCATCACAGAGGTATCATACACCCACAGCACTCTAGGATTTTTTTTTAAGTAGCTTTCTTTTGATTTATCTGATAGAAGTAGCCCAATTCAGTAAGTACAATGACATACAAAAAACAGATTTGCAAGTTTTGGATGGGTTTAAAAGTGAATCATCAAATTACTCATGCACAGATAATAAAGATGATTCACTATAGTAAGATATATATTTTTCCTAACATAGGTATAGTACAGATGTATGATGATGATGACTTTGGCCATGTAAGCCAAATGGCCATCTTGACCACATAAGCCAAAGTTCTTGTGGCAGTAGAGTGGAGTAAGAATTGACTAATTCAGACACAAAGAATAGAGACCTCTTTGATTCAGATGACAAAGAAAACACCACTATGAGTACACATTTCGGTAGTCTAAGTGTTGCAAAATGGTCACACAGCCAAATGGAATAATCCAATGTTCCAATTTGATAGAAGTGAAACATTGGACAGAATCCCAGCACTGTCATTCAATGTTGGAACCGATAAAATTCTACAAGATGCTGTGTAACACCTACAGGCTGACATACAAGTAAACTGTTCTATATGCATCAATACATTTCTAAAATTGTATTTGTTATGATACCTCACTAGCTGAACTAAAAACAGTCATAGGTCTGCCGTACTTAGCAGGGATTTATTGTGGTAATAACAGAATGTAAAAAACTTATGGAAAAGTGATGGCTCAAAAGGCAGCATAAAATTTATGCCTTCATAGATGCTAAGACTAATTATGCTTTTAATTTATAAATTTATCCTTGAACTTAGCCTTTAGCTTCTTATTTATATAGTAATAAACTATGAACAGAGTTGTTGCTCCAGTCTTCCAAACTAATCAGAATGTGATATTCAAAAATTGGTTTACCAACTGATGTTACAGTTTCTAGCAGAGCATAAGTTGACCAGCATAAAAACTGTACACAGCAACAAAGTAGAAATTGAAAATAAAATGTTGCAATTTCAAAATGGGAAATTTTACAGTACAATCTTTGGATTTCAGAAAGATTTATATTGGCCTTGTATATGACAAAGAAAAACAAACTGCTGATGTCAACACTGCACCATGATGGAAATATCCATGAGAAACCTCTACAAAACAGAACCAGAGTTGATGTTGTTAATGAGTTGTACAGCAACTACGATGTCATTCAAAACATGAAGCATTGGCCAGGAGTTGGTTGTGTTTACCCAATCCTAAACACATGTGTCATAAACAGTTGGATAGCTCACAAAATAAATAAATATAAAATACCATGGGGAAATTTTCTTAGAGGATTGAGAATAGAACTCATAAGAGATCATTTACAGTAGAAGGAAATAATATGTTTCTTCTCATGAAACTGTGCAAAAAATTTGTGGAACACATTGGCGAGCTGACAGGTGAACAGCACCCCAAAGACCTGCAGACAACAGGAAAACCAAAAAGATATCAATTGTGCCCTACAAGAAAGGACAAAGAAACAAAATACATATGCAATCAGTGTGAAACTTGTGCATAGTACTTTCATGTGTGAAGACTGTTTTGGATGTGACAATTGAAGCCAAGATTATTTTTGTTGTAGAGTTCTATTTGTATCTTCATTGTTGTTCACATGGTTTTTTATTACTGATATTATCTCTTAGATTTTGTCAGCAAGTAAGCAGCCAAATTTAAAATGTCTCATATGTATTCTAAGCAATCCTTTTGATTGAGATATTTTATTAATACCTTATTGATATATCTTATAGTAGGACTCTCCTGGAAAAACAGGAAGAGGAAAAGAAGTGATAAGAATGGCCTGCCACCCAGGAAAAGAAAGGTAGGCACATGTGCCATCCTGTAAGCATCTATCTTTATGTCCCCTTGTGACACAATCAGTATTATGTTCTATGTTAGTCATTAGATATATTAACTAAATAGTCACCCCGTCTTTGCAAACTGTTCGAGAAGAAACCTCATGGCCTTACCACATTGGTATTCTACAGATTGCCTCCAAGGCCATTGTGCAAATGTGTGTCTTAGTCAATACTCATTAAGGTGATTTTACATACAGGAACACTTAAATAACTAAATCAATCTACCATGTGGAGTGTGAATAATGATAGAGCAATGAAGAAAAATACCCTTGAGGAGTTAGAATAAGGATCATAATGTTTCTTAATTGACTCTCAAAAAGGAATTCTTCATGGCCTAATGCAGTGCCATTTTTACATTAAATGTCTGCTGGCAATTATTTTTCACATGCTTCTGATAAATGTATTGGTTGTTTTTTCAGCACATAACAGATGAAAAGTTGTACACATCATTTAAAGGGTAAATTCTGGATAGGAGAAAGGGAGGCCTATCTTGGAAAGAAATTCTGGGGCTTGAGGGAGTGGTGAGATGTTTTAGGACTGACTCAAGAGCTATGCAATAGTCTGGGACATGGCAAGAAAAGGGAGACATGCTCTGTGGTTTAGGAAGGAATCATTTTTTGATGAAAAAGTGAAAACAATTGGAAAATAAAAGAGAATTCTAAATAATCAAAAATTCATCCTAACTTCACTAGTCAGGCAGTATGTAAGATTCCAATGTCCTTCTCAAATTTCCCCTCCACAGCATTGATTCCATTTTTGTGATGTCTGCTCTTCCTTGCCCTCTGTGCAAATATGAAATTCCATTAGGATTTTTGAGATTTCTCCTCTTCTCTTGATTCCAAGGGATTGTTTCCTTGGATCTTTCTGCTCATCTTAGTCTCCTGCTTCATGTAACCCTGATTCTTCTTCAAAATAGCTATTTCCAGGGTATGCCTCAAATGTCATATTTATAACTTATCTTGGCATACATAATTATCACAGATTTATTTTTCCCTGAATCTCCAGATCACTACTTCTTTACTCTTGGGTGCAAAATGTATTCATTTATATATTTATTTAACTCACCCCCAATTTGAAAGAATAAGACCAGGTTCTGTCCTTTTTCAGAACTGAGATAGATAGTGTTCACAGTCATCACTTACTTTCCTTGGAATCTCAGTCACACTCAGTCACTGAGTGGCTTTAGGTTTAATTATCTCCTAATCCAGTGACCAATTTCTCTGCCACCATTTCTGCTACTTTTCTCACGCAACAAACATCCCTGTATGAAATACATTCTGCCAACAGTTTTTATTTTTTATATCTGTTTGGGTTATTATTAAATTTCATGTCTTCCAAAGTACGTAGCATTAGAAAAATTAATTGAATCCCAAGGTACAGCCTGGGCTATGGAAACACTGGGTTTAGAATAACTTTCTCACAATGTCTGTGGATAGTCAGTAAAATGACCTGCCATGTCAGACAGGATGCTCTCGTTTTCTTCTCTGACTACCGGTCTAGTCAGTTGTTCAGCTGTGAGAGTCTTTTTGCTTTTGAGCAAATTTCTCTCCTAAGTATCCAATTTTATCAATAATATTGTCAATTTATCAACTTGGAGTTGTAATATATTCTTCGATTTTAAACATTCATTATGAATTTTCTAGTCTCTTTTATTTCTAAATTTTCTAAAGAGTGGTTACTTCCTCTTTTTCCTTTAAGTAGATTTCTAGAATCTGATCTAGTCGATCTGTTTTGTCAGTTTTGAGAAGAAAGAGGATGTTGAACTTGCTTCTAAGAATAACTTCTTTCTTTAATTTATCTAATTATTTTCTATTTCAATTTATTTCTGTTCTTATTTTCATCACTTTCATTTACATAGTTCCCTACATTGGTTTTGAATTTTCAGCCTATCTTCAATTTATTCAATAGTTTAATTATATTAATTATATTACTTCCTATTTAACAAGGTTTGCTTTATAAACCTGTGGTTCTTTCAGTAGAACACACATTTGTGATAAAATATTCTTACCTTTATTTCATTTCTAAATAATTAGTAATTTAGAAGCTATATTCTTTGTCTCAAAATCATTTTTGGAGAGGAATTTAAGTTTTACTTGTTATTTGTTTCTACTGCTATTTCTCATTTGTATTTATCTAACATTAAATATGAAGAGTTGCTTTTAAAAATATTTGCTTAAAGGAATTTGTTATGCTTATTTTTGTGGCTTAGAATAGAACAGAATTTTATAAATCTTCCATGGAAGCTTAAAGAACATATTTTTATCTTAATGTATGCATATCCTCATTAATTATTTTATTTAAATGTACCCATGCACCTATTTATTTTTAGTCTATCATTTCTGTCAAGGGTAAGAGAGTTTGTTCCTGTTTCCTAAAATGTGTTTCAGTAAATTTCTCATTTTATTTCTAAGCTTTATATATTTTGATGTCATGTTATTCAGCAAATAAATTTTCATGACTATTTTATCTTCACTGCAGATTGTAAAATGACACTCCTTGTCTCCTTTCCTATTATTTGGCCGGCATTAAAGTTTGTCTGAACATTTCCAGCCCTGCTTCCTTGATTTCTGCATTCTCACTATGACATTTTGACTATTCTTACACCTCTTGATCCTTTCCCTTCTGTAGCACCCAGAGAGGACTCACTATTGAATACAATTTGGTCTTTTCAGATGCATAGAAATGACACCAATTATACAGGACATACAAAAGTAATTTTTTAAAATACTTACAGAACCTCTCCATTGGCAGCCACTGCACACAGAGCAGTCTCTGTGTAGCTTCCTCAGGGAGGCGAAGTTGGGAATCATTAGCCCTTTGCTTCATTTCATGCCTGGCTAGTGACTGGAAGATCTTGGCACAGACACCACCATAGCTCCAGGATATATGCTCAGTTTGGTACTCTGAGAAAACATGTAAATGAGTGAGATAAATAAGATGTCATTTCTAGGTAAAATGTCAGTGTTTGCAGTAACGCTGCTGCCCGGCAGGCACTTTTCCACACACTTTCTTCCTAACGCTGTCTTCCTTATTCTCAACCTAACAGTGGGAGGATAACAAGATGTGTACTGCAGAAAACTGGAGACAATCATAGTTCAGATTTAAGACAGCATCTTTGGTCTAAGCCACCTATTCAGACTTAGATAAGATACTGGTCCACAAGGCCCAGGGACAGTGTTAGACACGAAGGCCATGTGTGAAGAGATCTTCTGTAAGCACTCTGGACATATTTACATCAACTGTGCCTCTCTTTCTTCTCCTGTAAAATAATGATTCAGTCAGGCAAGAATGCATGGAAAATGCTGGAGCACATCTCTTTGCGCATAGTCACCAATACACAATAGTTAATATTATTACTGACTGATTGGGACATCTTGTTATATATTTGCTTTTTGTATTGGTTTACCATTTCTTCTCTATACTATTAATATCATCATCATCATTATTTTGTCTATCTTTTGATTTTGCTCATTTTTCTACTAGTTACTTGCAAGGTACTTACTTCTTTTTTAAAGGATTCTTTGTTTCGGCTTATTTTATATATTCGAGTCATTGTTTTCTCTGGTTTTCAAGATTTATTGTTAACTTCCACCCCTTTATAAACTGAGTGATTTGCCGTGTGGTTGTTTTGTGATCCCTTCTCCAAATGCAGTTTCTATATGACTAGTACTGTATAACTGAGAAAGAGCTCATGAGAACTACACTGATATTTCCATTTTAATTAGAATATTTTCACTTTTGACTTTATATTGTTTTCTTTTCTATCACTCTTTTAATGTCAGTTTCTCCATTCTTGAGTTATTCATTTCATTTCTTAGTTTATGAAGCTAATAAAGTTGTCACTCAAACAAGTATTAATGATTAGCATATCTTAAAGTTTCAATTTCCTTTTTATTTTTGGGAAGTGTGTGTGTGTGTGTGTGTGTGTGTGTGTGTGTGTGTGTGTGTGTGTCTGTCAGTCTGTCTGTCTGTCTGTCTGTGTCTGTGTCTGTGTGTGTTGTCTTAACCCATGAAGAGTGTCTTAGTTCATTCTCTGGTGTTATAACTAACTACCACAGACTGGATAGTCTATCATGAACAAGTTTATTTAGCTGACATTTTTAGAGAATTAGAAGTCAAAAAGCACAGTGCTAGTATCTGCTAAACATCTGATAAGAGCCTGTCTGGCAAGACAGGTAAGATAACACATTTTTAACAAAACAATTCATTTGATAATGCATTAACCCATTAATCACACATTTATCCATTTATGAGGGCAGACTCCACATGACCCATTCACTGCTAAAGTCCCTCCTTCAAATACCATTAACATGAATGTCAGGATTAAGTTTCCAACACAAAACAATTACCATTCAGGTAATTAGGTAGCACATTTGGTTGGCTACAATGTTCTTGGGTTGTACACTTCTCAACAATCACTGTACAGGTTGTTCCATTTTCTGGCATTTATTATGTCCTTCTAGGTATGAATCTTTTTTACTATCCTTACACATAATACAATGAAAACTTTGGGTCTCCATATTGAGATTACTTTAGCTTTAGAAAATTCCATCTAATTGTACTCTTGATGATTATTTTTCTATTATTCTCTTAATTTTCAGAAATATCTAAAATGTAAATATAGGATAGCCATCATGTGTCTCTCTTATCATTTCCTTTGTACCCCCATGACTATTGTGCATTCAATAATATGAAAGAAAGAAGGAAATGAAGCAAGGGAGGAAGATGGAAAGAAAGATGAATGGTAGAAAGGAACAGAAGAAGGAATGAAGGAACAAAGACAGAAAAGAAAAGGCGGGGGAGTACCGAGGGATGGGGAAGCTCATTTGATCATGCTTCCAAGTTTAGTCCATTCAGTCTTTAATAGACTTTCTGATCATTTCTATCTTTTTTTTTTTTTAAATTATCTTTATTGGTACATTAAATATACACATCATGATTGCACTCCATAATGGGGATTTGTACCAGTATAAGACACAACTTAATTCTCATTTTTTCCCATAGCCCCACCTGATCATTTCTATCTTAACTATGGGTGGTTAGCATGTGGCTGAATGCTTGCTCTTTTAGTCTTTTTTGTATCATCTGACTCCATTTGTCATATCAGTCTGTGTTATGGTCATTTTAAAATAATTTACAAATAACATTTTAAATCCTAACTTACCAAGTTTCACCAAGTACTTTATACGATACATTCTGACTTCTACCTTCTTATATATTTTTCTCAGCAGTATCCACTCCCCCCCCCACACACACACACACCTACACATTGACTTGGGCCCACTCATAGATGTTCTCCAGTGGCACTGTACGCAACTGTCAATCTGTAACATATTTTTCCATTCAGGTACTGATCAACCCAGGGGAGCTCATATCCTAATTCATCTGTTTGAGTGTCTAACACTTGAAGTCAACAGACCAAGGCAACACAAGAGTCACCTTTATTGTGCTCCCTGCTTCCCAGGACTTTCCTGTCCCTGCCCCAACACAGCCTTTGCCTGTGGTGATTTTGGTTTTTGTGGTAGAGGAGACACTGCTCATACTCCCTAGCAGGGGTTACTTCCTATGTGCAGATATCAGTAAGATAGGACAAGATGTAGGGCAATCAGTACCCTTCTCAAGCCCAGGAACTGGTATAAATAAAGATATCAAGCCTTTACAAGCAATGTATATCCTGGGTCTCTGAATCAGTGAGACAGAGTGGTATGCACATCTATATGTGCCCCCATTGGATAAAGTAGATATATAATTTCCATCCAACATTCTTTCGTGTATGTAAAGAGCAGTGTATTGTTTTTATTTTTCTCCATGTGCTTTTTAGTTTAGTGTCTGCTCACCCTAGGGTAGATTTAGTCTCATGGAAAGAAAACTAAAGATTCAAGCTCCCTGGCAAAACCACATAGTTGCCAGCTTACCAGTGGACTGATGGCCTAACTCATAGACCAGGGATGGTGAACTTTTTAGAGCTTTCAATGTTGCAGTGCACTGTGGCATGCATGCCATAGGTTCACCAACACTGCCATAGGTGATGTTGATGAACAAATAAATAAGTGATTTTAAAAGTCTGAGGTTGACTGAACAGATCCTTTAAAAATATTATGGACATTTACCATATCTTTCTGTTTATATTTTTTCACAAATACATTTTTTAAAACTAAGAAAATATTCCTACCAACATCCAACATATGGTCATGATTTTAATAAGAACGTATTTTGTGAGCCCTCTTCATAAATTCCAGTGTTTTGATTTTGTATGTGTGATGATAAAATTGCAGTGATAGATAGAATTAGTGCATACTAGGCTGTGAGATTAGTGTACACATTTAGAAGAAGCTTGAGACACTGATTTTTAAGATTTTTTTTTCTTTTTTATGAAAGGCATTAAAGAATATTTGGGAATCGAGGAGGAAATATTCCAATAGTCTCACAACTGCAATGCAGTCATGTGATAACACCTCGATCTACTTCCTCCCAGGTCTGTTTGTATGGAGCTTCCACACCTGTGGGTGTAAAGTGATTCATCAGCCCAACTCCAGTGTCAGGGTTGAATTGTGAAACTCAGGAAGAAGCAAATCTCAGCCACTGAGACATTTTTTAAAATAATTTGTATCTTCCAATTTCAAAAAATAATTGCTGCTATGAAAAACCCTCCCCAGTTTCGCACCCCCAGGCAAAAACGAATTTGAACCACCCAAAGGGGAAGAAATCAGACATCTGCTCAGAGCCCACCCAAGTGGCAGCTGCTGGATGGAAGCAGAATGCCCCTTAAACCTGGCTTTACATTAATACTGTTATTCAGTCTGCAAATTTAACACTTCCTAGTAAGAGAAACGTAGAAAACTGCCACTCATCTCAAGATGATCCATAGAAAGGTTATCTTAGGGCAAATCTACCTGTGTTCAAAGTGGTACAGGAAGAAAAATCTTGGATGGAAAAAATAATGAGCCAACTAAGTCAAAATGGACAGTCTTTTTGGCAAATATAAGCTAGATATTTACTATATTTTAGAAAAAACCTAGAGGTTAATGTTAAGGCTTTATTTTGCTATATTCAAAGATTACATGACTTACACTTACGCCAACCAGTAAAAATCTCTAGAAAGTTTTCATTTCAAATTGGGTTCAACCACGGTAACCCTTCTTTTGATTACCTCATTAAATTCTAAATTAGATCCCACCCTTCACCCCTACACCTGTTCTGCTAATTACAGAAACCAGAATCGGCTCAAACCAGTAGCATACAGGTTCAACGTTCTGTTAACACAGACAGAATAGATAAAAGAATGGCCGCTCACCTCGCAAGGGAGAGCTCTTACCAAATGTGTTCTTGGGTGAAGGTGATAATATTCATACATAATTAGATGACATAATCAGATAGGATTTTCTTTTTTACTTCTTGTGCACATGAATATATTACATAATATATCCTCGTGGCTTAACGTGATAGAATTTGCAGATATCTCCACTACACTAAATATCTTCTTGACACCCTATGTAACACTCATACCAGTATCGATTTCTTCTATTGTTTAAGATTCAGATTGAGAGGGTTATTTGGAAAATAACAAAGTAGACTATTCACTAGAAAAGTTGAGGGGTGAGGATTTAGCTCAGTGGTTGGGGCACCTGCCTTGCAAGTGCAAGGACCTGGGTTCAATCCTGGTAACCATATACAACAATGCCAGGCATGGAAACTCATGCCCATCAGCAATCAGTACCACACACCATAGTGCCAGTCATGGTGGCTCACGCCTGTAATCCCAGCACCTGGGAAGCAGAGGCAGGAGGATTGCTGTGAGTTCAAGGCTGAGCTCAGGGCCAGCCTGAACTACAAAAGTGAGACTATCTAAAAAAAAAAAAAAAAAAAAAAAAAAAAAAAAAAAAAAAAAAAAAAAAAAAAAAAAGAAAGAAAAGAAAAGAAAATTGAACAGCTCATACACAAATGTTTAAATTTCTGAATTTTTGTAGTTGTTTTTGTTTTTACACTACTAACCAACTCCTTCCTATTCTATTTAAATAGAACAGTTACTTTTACAGCACACTTAGTTATGTACATAGCCTCTTTCCACAAAGATACTAGTTTTACCATTCCATACATCTTTTGAGCCTGGATTCCATTTTAGAAATGTGTACGGACTGATAAAACTCTGAGTCCAGTGAATTATACTCCTCCTAAGGCCGATTGCTGCATATTTTGACCCCAAAATCCTTGCAAAGATGTCATCTAACAGGACCCATTTCTCAGAGCTGCCCAGAGGGATTTGAGGCTGTTTGGAAATGAAAAGAATTCTAACCAGGGACCAGGAGGCCTCTTTTCAAAACAGCAGTAAGTGATGACTCTCTCCTACCATATATAATGTATGTGGAGTTTGGCAATTTCTGGGCAAAATGAATAAAAAATAAGATGTGCAGCCATGTGAAATAGCTTCAGTTAAGCTTTTAGTAAGGAGAGCTAAATCCTAGATCCAGATATGTGTACATGCTTGTGTATGTCAGAGAAAGCAACAGAGCAGAGAGTCAGAGTACAAACACAGCACAGCTTCCTGTCTCCATGGGGAGGGGGAGGGATGGCAGTGGGGGCCATCTGTCCTGACAAGTTATATTTTCCCACTGAAATTATTTTAACTCTCAGTCATGCTATTTTCCATACATACCCTCTTGCCTTCTCTCAGGGAAGACCCACTTCCTTCCCCCGCAACGCTGTGATACTGGCTTTCACACATGGTCATCTTATCCTTACAAAACAAAATCAGCTGGAGAAGTTGCTTCTTTATCCCCATTTGAAGGGGAGGAACCTAACACCTGAACTAAAATAACTTGTCCTTGATCATGTGCCTATTAAAGTGGTCAAGTCAGGATCCTACTGCAGAAAGTATCCATCCAAAAACTACATCATGTAAAATATGAGAACTCCACAATGAGAGTGATAGAATCTTTATTCAGAGAGAGAAGACAGAGAAGATGTGACAAAGAATATACAAAAAGTTACAGAGTGCAGGTTAAGGGTGTAGCTCAGTGGTAGAGCACTCATTTAACATGTGCAAAGCCTGGAGTTCTAACCTCAACACTGAAAAAAGAAAGAAAAAGGTAGAGTAACCGCTTTTAAAAGATTTTGGGGCCCAAGATCTTTCCTCTCTTTTCATTTTTATTTTATTTTGATTACCCTCTGTTACAGGCTGGATTTCCTGCTCTGGTTTGTTGTAGCCTCTGCCCTAGTATCCCAGAATATGACTCTATTAGGAGATGGGGCTTTTTAAAGAGGTAACTAAGGTACAATGAGGCCAACTGGGTAAGCCTAACTCAATCTGAAGAGCGCTCTTCTGGGAATAGGAAACTTTGATGCAACCTATACAGAGGCAAGACAGTGTGAAAACACAGCATAGAGAGCAATCCTGTATTGCCAAGGGAAGGCAGCTGTCTACAAGTCAAGGACGGAGGTCCTAAAAACACCAGCCCTGCTGGTGCAAAGATCTCAGACTTCCAGCTTCCACTCTGGTGAGAAAATAAATTTCTTTTGTCGAAATAATCCAATCTACAGTCTTTTGTGGGCATCATGTAACAACCTAGATGCACTGGAGAGGTGACTTTTTGGTGATTTGCCCCAGGCTGAGACCTGACAAAGCCCTTAGGCCAGGGTGAGTCACTTGTGGTTCTGTTAGTTCAAGGGGAACAAATAAGGTCATTTGTACCCAGAGAAGGGTGAGGCTGGCTACGGAGCCACATTCCTCGGAGGGCTCTTCCCACCTTTCTTTTTTGTCATTGTCAAGTGGATATTTCCTGGAATGCAGCAGTAAAAAGAACACTAGCTGCCGGTGGCAGAGGAGCTCTCAGTTTAGGAGCTACTGAATCAGGGCCTTAACCAAACATGAAATGACACAACTGTTTCCAGCCGAGGATTAATCAAGCCAGCGCAAGGCAAATACAACGTATTTTGGCATTGCTTTTGACACATGGAAATAAAACAAACATTAGCCACCAATTGCAGCTAACAACATGCAAAATTAAAGAAGGTACCTTTTTAACTTTGTTTGGAAGCCCACTGACTTTTCTTACAAAATCTGCAGAAGCAAAAAGACAGAGCTGTTAATCTCGTTATACAACCAGTTAACGCATGCAAACAAGGGGAATTAAAAGTCTTTGCATTCAGAGGAGGAAAGAGATGTTTGACACATATATTTATTAAAGAGACTGGACTGGAAAATAGCACGGCTGAATTAAGCAGAAATGGTGTAAAAATACTGAAATAATACAACAGAGTGTACACAGGCAGCATAAGCTGCTTACAAATGGCAGCCTACGGTCTCAGTATTTTTGATTTGAAGGTTAAATTTTCAATTAATTTTTTTTCCAGCTTGTTGCCATCCCTTCCAAGCGTCACTGTTAATTGCTGCAAAAGAATGTCTCTCGCTGTTTGAATTCTGGACATGGAAACCAGAGGCTGTCAGCCATCTAATGGGCATCAGAGTGCTGGGGCAGAAATCAAAATGACTGTGTAAAAGCTGATCCAAAATAGGAGCTGCTGAGAAGCCAACTGATCCCTTGAAAATCTCTCTTTTATTTGTACTTTCTTCACTTGCTTACTATCTTAGTACATTTGTGTTACTTTAACAAAACTCCCAAGCCTGAATAGTTTATAAATGATAGAAGTTTATTTGTTGCAATTCGGGAGACTGGCAGGTCTGAGGTCAAGGTTAGGACTGGTTAGGTCTCTTACCAGGGCCAAGTCTCTGCTTCCAATACGGTGTGTTGGGCTGGATTCTGTGTCCTCACATGGCCAAAGAGCAGAAGGCAGACTCACTCCCAATTAGATGGCCTTACTCCTTTCGTAACTTAGTCACCTCCTAAACCTTCCCTTTAATATGTTAGTATTGGCAATTAAGTTTCAATATGTAAATTTTGGGAGACTCACTTAGACCATCATACTCAGTGCTTCTAAAGTTATAGCTATAAGTTGTAACTAGCCCATCATGGAGAAATGCAAATAGATGTGTCCAATTATTGGAATTTCTAAATCTCTCAACTTCAGTAGTTGGTGATAGGCCATTGTCTATATACATGCTCTGTATATAAAGGCAAAAGAATTGATAGCATTTTTTTCTTTAGAATGGAATAGCAAGCCAGATGTGGTGATACACACCTCTGAAAAATATGAGAATTCTGGAAGGCTGAAGCAGAGGATTAGAAATTCAAGCCTAGCCTGGGCAAATTGATGCCTTAGTGAGACCTTGTCTCAAAAATAAAAAGGGCTGTGCATGCAGTGCAGGAGGAAGGCCTTAGGTTCATTCTCCTCCTCACCCAAACAGAAGTATGGAACAATACTTACAAAACCAGGTGCCGGCTGGAAGGAAGCTCACCCCCTTCTCCTGCTAGATTAGTTAGCACTGGAGTCTCTCTTCACAGCTCCATCCTCTTGATCTGGGAGGATAAGAACTAAAAAAAGTTTAGGAAGAAATTGTTTGACTAATAGTTGTGCTCAGAAATAAGGTTAAAATTTGAGTTCAGACAAGAATTACAATGAAGATATGGGCTTTAGATATACTTACATATGCTTTAACTGGAAGAAAACTTTCAGATTAAGAGTCAGCAGTATAAGAATAAATCTGAGTTCTGAATAAAGGGGAATAATAGCATTGAAAATAAAATGTGGAGATTTTCATTTTAAATTGCTAGTTATCATAGAAAAACATGCAATTTTTTAAATTAGGTAAATCTATTTCTGCAACCCAGTTCCATCTTTTAATACATACATAACTTATATAAGTCTCCAAAATTCTCAGCCTATTCCTTCATCTCTAAGATTAGAATAATAATGTCTACTTTGCTTTCTTGAAGTTTTTACATTTAGTCACACATGTTAGATTAGATCAGCGATTCCCAGCTAAGCAGAGTTTTTCCTCTTCTTCTCAAATAGACACTTGGCATGATTTGGTGACATTTTTGATCATCACAACTTGATAAAGTGATACCAAATTCTTCTGGATGGAGGCCTAGGATATTACTTCACATCCGAAAATTCACAGAACAGCCACATTAATCACTATTTATCTACAAATGTCAATGTCATTGATATAGATAAATCTTATATTAGAAATAGCTAGATGACAAAAGATAGATAGATAGTGGCAAATTTGATGATTTATGGATAGATTACTTGATTGATGCATAGAGAAGATATATTTTGACATGGAACACACTAGGCCTTCAACAAATGGAAATGATTTTTTATTAAATAAGATGACAGGATTAATAGCAGGAGAGCTGGGGAGAGATGAAGGATGATGCTAAAGATGGAAGAATAATCTTGGTTATGAGAAGGTGCCAGTCACCAGGTTAAGTGCTTGGTGAGCATATCTCACTGGAGACTGAAGTTCATCTTTTTCTAAGAGTAGATTAATGATAAAGCTATGAGCTTACGTAAGATTCATGGTAAGTCAACAGTAAACCTGTGGGTCAATCCCATTATTAGACTCTTGTGAAGGACCAACTAAAACCCAGTACTGGTTTTAGACACATCTATCCAACCAGCACCCAAGACCCCAGTCTGAATTCCTCCAGCAGAAGAGAGATAGCAAAATTGATATGATACTTATATGTAAGGGTGGCTACCCTACAACTTCCCACTTTCCCAAGCATTAGTATCAAGACATTTGGAGCATGCTAAAGAACAAGGTCTACTCACTGTTTGTACCTATGCCCATGAAGAAGAATCTGGAGGAATTTGAATTTCATCTGATTAGAAAATACTAGGTACATTCTGGTATTACTTTTGAGAGAAGACAGCTGCTTTTTAACTTGTTTAAGAGAGCAAGAATTCTGAGAGGTTCAAACTAACAAATCTCTCCATCTATGTCATCCATAGGGATGGCGGGCACCCTCCCTCTCAATCTATAAAGAAAGCAGAAGCTTTCAGGACTCACACTTCCCATTCGGGAGCTACAAGCCAACCCTTAGGCTTGGACACAATATAAAGGGAAAGAAGGAAGCCAGGTTTGCCACTTTATGGCTCCTTCCTGCCCTGCCATGGACTGTTTCTCCTCCATCATGGCCCCTGTGCCTGGCTGCCCAGATTTAGAGCCAGCCTATTATGGATTGAAACCTCTACAAACTGGGAGCTAAAATAAACTTTTCCTCCTTTAACTGGTAGGTGTCAGGTATTTTATTCCAGCAAGAAGAAAGTAACTTAGACATTGGTTTATATTTCAATTTCTTAAATCTGCTTTCAGGCATAATTCCCCATGACCTAGATCTTTCCTGAATGTTCTCCCAAAAAATACTGGTGAGGAAAGGAGAGGTCAAAGTCTAAATCACTGTCATGGTGTCCTTGCTTTACACCCTGATGGACTCCTGAAAGAAAAAAAGAGCAATCATAACTATAGTTCATCTTTGAACATTATTATCAAATCTTGTTTGTAGTGAACTCTTGCTCCCACCTCCAAGTCCCAAGCAGCCAATCATCTGTTCCCTGTCTCTGCAGATTTGCTTTTTGTCTCTGTGGATCCATTTCTGTTTCTATAGATTTACCATTCCGTTGAAATGCCATGATCTATTAGGTAGTATTATACATCTGACTCCTTTCATTTAGTATGTTTTTTGAGGTTAATCCATGTTGTAGGACACGCCAGTACTTCATTCTTTTATATAGCCAAATAATAGTCCATTGTATGGATATAACCCATTTAATTTGCTAATTCAACTATTGAAGGATATTTGCGCTGTTTATACTTTATGGCTATAACGAATCACGCTGCTATGAATTTTCATGTTCAAGTCTTGGTATGGATTTATCTCTTCAATTCTCTTAGGTAGAATTAATAGGTCACTGAGAAAATTTATGTTTCTACTAACGGGATCCAGAGCCACCATGGAATCTTCTAAGTCTTTGAGGACTTACCAACCATGCGTTTATATCCTTCGTCCTACAGAGACCTCCTACTACACCCTTTGAAATTCTACTCACTATAAAGTGAAGACAGCTTTTCAGTGTCCACCTAACACTGCAATTTTAACTATGTGAGTCTCCAAATCAAAAGATAGGAAACAGCTTGAAGGGCTGACAACATGAAAGACGGTACTGTCGTATGACCGCCATCATTAATATTATTCACTTGACATCTGTGACGTAAAATGATGGGATTTTAAAATCTACCCAGTAGATCAGGAGGCATCCAAGACCTAATGGGCTTTTATAGTTAGTGCCATCATTTCCCCTTCTTGTGATGGGATCTTCTGTAAAGTGAAGATTCTCTTATAAACAATTCTCCTAGCCTTACCCTTCAGTTATGAGTCTCTGAAATCAAACGATGTGAAGGAAAGATGAAGCAGATTAGTAAAGCATTTAACTCAAGCCCTGACAGCTGTGACACGGTTGTGGCCTGACCTTAATTCCAATCTAGAAAGGTTCGATACCTCAAAAGAAGCCTCAATGATCCAAATGTGTTGAAAGATAGGCTGTTTCATTTTACTCACTTTATTCCACTTCAGATACAGTCATATAGAAGTTTGATATATTTCTTTTAAAGAGAAATGACAAATAGTACAATATATAGATATAGCTCTTTTTCAAGGTGCATTTCTATTGATGGTATCATTGGATTGTTAAAACTGGTGGGTATGGCCCAGTGTCTCACTAAAGTTGCCTGGGGACACTTGGTCACATTCCTGCCTGGCACCTTCCCCCATACTTTAGTGGACTCCCAGGAGGGGCTGGAATCTGGATTTTTTTTATCTCTTAGGTTGTTCCATGCATAACCTGAATCCAGTACTGTTGCCACAGTGCAGTGGACTTGGTAGAGGCTATTTTTTCTGTTATGTTAGTTGGAAGGCTGGGGGCCAGGGTAGAACCCTTGGCTAAGGTCGTATATCAAATTTTTATTTCTCTGGGATTTGATCCCAAGTCTTGAGACTCAGTCTTATGCTTTGCTTTCTATACAACACTTTCTAGAAAAGAAAGGGGAAAAATTACAATGGAAGAGAAAAATGTTGAATCCTTGGCAAAAAAGAGAGAGAGAGTGAGAGAGAGCAAGAGAAAACACCAGAGGTTGGCTGCAGTATATTTACCCGGAACACATTCAAGAGAGGGTCTCGTCTTGCCTTCCCTTGGATATGCCAAAACCAGGGCCTAGTTTGATACAAAAATGCTTACTGCAAAGAAGTTCACTGAGAGGTGGAGATTCTAAAGGGATAGATAAATCTATAAGCAAGACCACTGAGTTGGTAAAATGCCCAGCTCAGCAGTTCAGAGCCAAACACAGAAAGGCTTTGTGAGCAGGTGAGTGCCTTTATTATAGTAATCAGCTCTGGGCCCAAGAAGCAGTGAGGTCACTGGTGTTCCTGGGGTGCTCCGGAGCAGGGCCGGAAGTGAGTCTGCGTGGAAAACACAGAAATATATGACAGCCCGCACCCAGCTAGGCTAGTGCCTTTGACCTCTTTGCAAACAAAACCTGGTGATTTTTTTTTAGCTCATTCCTGAGCCAGAGGGTTGATGGAAGGAAATGCTGAACTGGAAGAAATGCTCTGGAAGAATCATTAGATTGGAGAATAAAAAGGAAATTCAAGATCATCAAGCCAAGTCTCTCATTTTATAGATTAAAGAAAATGAAACCCAGAGAGAAGCTATTTGCTTCCAGGCCATAAAGTTAAAGGGAGTGGTAGACACATCTCCCTGCCTACTGGTTCTTCATCACCAAAAAGTAAACAAACCAGAAACCACAGGCTAAATGCAGATCACTCTGATTACCATCAGAGAGTTTCTCTCCTCTTTCTTCCAAACCTCTCTACTCTGCCTGCGGACTGAACTGTAATTTTGGCTTCCACTCTGTGTGTAGAGGCTTTAGACTCTGGCCCTCGCATTGTTGTGTGTCTTTGACTAAATCACCTCTATTCTTCAGAGTCTCTTTAAGTAGAATGATCAGAGTGAAAGACAGTTCCAATGGATCAGGGCCTGGTCTACTACCCAAAACAGAGATGAGTAAACTTAGGATCAAATATTGCCCACTTGTTTGTGTAAATAAATTATTATCAGAAGACAAGAATTCCTAGCCATTAGTGTATCTATTGACTATGATGTTTTCATATTCTGTTCGCCAAATTGACTGGATGTTGCCAAGAACATCTGCAGGCCTACCAAGCTGAAGCTGTCACTGTCTGGCCCTTGGCAGCAGTGTTTGCTAATGGCCACAGAAGGACAATCCCTCTGCTCACTACCTGCACACATACATACTTGCATATATGTGTGCATGCACACATACACACTAGCATATACTGCATTTACACATTCCTAGTCCAGATAATTTTTTTCTGCCTATATATTTCCTTGTGGTAGAAAATTATTTTAAACATCAGGCTATATACAAAACCAAACCTTGTTTAATGGATATTAATTAGATATATATTTGCAAAATGCTGTATCACATAGATCTATATTCATTTAAAATCTGAATTTCTCCTAGAATGAGAAGAAAATATATGCATTCACTTACATGTGTGCAACCATATAAATGATGTAAAGAGGCCAGCTTTAGCACGTGGTAATTTTTGTCACTCTGTTTTAACCTTTCTATGTCCTCCAGGTGAGTGGCGTATTCTCACTTGTGAGATTCACAGTCTAAACCACAAGACTCGCATTTTATCAGAGATTCAGAAAATAATCATGAATTGTTAAATATAGAATTTGACTTGAAACAAAATTATGATTTTGGGTTATGACAAAGTTATCTTTGCTGAAAGTCCTTAACACATTGCTTAAATACGAATGTAAATAGAGCAACATAAAAAGAAAAGAAGTCTCTTTATTGCTGAGTACCTTTTTCATCTATTCTTATCCTTAATCCACTTAGTGATTCCTCAATCTTAGGGCTCAATCTTAATTGGAATGTCCTTTAATCACCACTATTTCTTTTGTTAGGATAAGCTGAACTACTGAGATTTCTTTGGACCTGAGTTTGGTGCAACTTTAAAGTCAAAACCACCATCACCATTTGGTCTCCCATGACCCAGTCCTGGTGACGTTTAGCCAAGAAGAGATTTTCATTTCATCTTCCTCAGACAACACAAAGACAAGTATCTGTCTCTGTCATTTTGCTCCAACAGCATTAATATTTGGCACTTTCAATCCTGTAATATTTCTTCATCATATCATTTGTTTATTTGAGGCTCTTTGAAAACAGTGTGTGTGTGTGTGTGTGTGTGTGTGTGTGTGTAACGTGTGCATGTGTGTAAGTGTGCATAAGTATCAGCATTCTAATCCCGTCTTCATCTCCTAACCAGTAACTGAGCTGGATATCAGTTGAATACAAATTAGCACTGAAACTCATCTGTAAAAAGTCTCCCTTTCTTGTATCCCTCTGATGCAGAATTTGGAAGTAAGCGTGCTAATGACACATTTTTCTCTTAGAAGGCCAAGAATATGCTATATTAGCAATGGACACAAAGTGACTGGGATAAATTCTTAGAAAGGAATAAGCATTACTTGTAATGTTGCTACTTCATCTGTGCTCTTGGATGTACAAGGCAAAGAGGGGGTGACCTGGACTGGCAAAAGCCAATGTTTGCACCCTACTTCTCACTTGCACTTGGAAGTGGTTGGTATTTGTCTTACACCCACATCCATTTCTCTAGGCTAAAAGGACCATATTTTTAAGCTTTGAGACATTATACACTTTCTTTAGCCATTAGAACAGCTCTTACTAACCCCAATGACAAAGCTCCAATCACAGATTAGGTGTCGTGACCTCAAGCCAGCAACCAAAATTATGTGAGGTGCAAGACCAAGGGGACTTAGACCTGTGAGACAATTCTTAAATACACCATAGATATATATTACCAGGAAGATTAATAATGATAAGAATGATCATTTCTTAGTGAAAGATTTTTCTCTCTTGATACTTAACCTATCCCACACAGATTGATATTAAGCTCTGCACCGTAATGAGGGACTAGTAAGGCACCCATAATTAAAATGATTTTTCTCAGGTGCTCAAGGAAAATCTCAATTTTTTTCTCCTAACCATTGTAAAAACATAGTAACAGCATAACTTGAAAGGATAATATCCTCCTTAATTCAATCTCTCTTAAATATCACATAAAGAAGAATTTCAATATAGAGTGATTATACTTGGGGGTCACAAGGACACCTGGAGAAATGACCTAAAACGTAGCTTCCCCAGGACCAACTCATACATAATCTGCTTCTTAATATTTGGAGTCAGGCTCAGAATTGCACTTTTGAGACAGAGTTTTGCTGTATAGTTTAAACTGGTCTTGAACTCACTATGTGAACCCCGACTGGCCTTGAACTTGAGAGGATCCTCCTGGCTCAGCCTCCCAAGTGTCGAGATTATAGTTGCATGTACCACCATGCCTGGATTTTGCACTTTTAATAATGCCCCCAGATGTTTGAATGTTCTTAGTCAGAAGACTAAGCTCTATAAAGCATCATAATGATATGTTCAAAGTAGAGCAGGGTGTGGTGGTGGCTCATGACTGTAATCCCTCACCTTGGGAGGCTGAAGCAAGAGAACCACTGTGAGTTTGAGGCCAGCCTGATCTGCATAGTGAGGCTGTCTCAATAAAATAAAATAAAAGTATATTTTGCTACAATGCATAGCTCTCAGTCTTCTAATCTGTGCTTCAGCCTCCTGGTATCTGTTACATATTTATGTGTACTACATATATGTTTCTCAGACTCACAAAATTTAAAGGATCGGAATTTAAGTTCCAAGTCTTTTTAAAACACACTTATTCAGATAGAATCTCATATACCTTTAAGGGACCAAAGGGCATTTCAGTGTCTATTGTGTTTTACTGCGTTGTTTCCTGCTAGTGTTGAGAAATTTAAATGAAAAGAGTACAGGGTCCAGTGTTTACCATAATATCACCAACTATATGTATTTAAATTTATTTTTTTTCTTTGTGCTGCTAATTTAGTCAGTGTAACATAGTATCTTACAGTAGATTTAATTTGTACTTTTCACATTTGGCAAAGATTAATATGCTTCCTTGTTTTCTATTTTTGTACTGGATTGTTTTGTTTTGTTCTTGTTTATAAGATTCCCAGAGTTACAGTTAAACTTTTGCATCTCTCTCTCTCTCTGGGTTCAGGGCAAAGCGTTTTGCTCCTTTCTTTATTGTCAAGATGACTAATACTTCACAAAGAGAAAACCAAGTGCAGATCGGTGGAGAAGGGACTGAGGTTCATTCGGTACCCAGGACTGGTACTTGTGGCCTGGCTATGTTGGTCCTAAGGCAAAGCCTCCAGAGGTGAGACATGCAAGAAATAAAGTACTTCAAGCCAGGTTTCCTGGTGAGGGGTTCTGAGATCAGGACTTGTGTGCAGGAGATTCTTGAGCAAGTTTTCTGTGCTGCAGCTGGCTGACTGTCATAGTCACAATTGCCATCTCATCCCTGGCCCTGGAGATCTCCAAAGCTGGGATGAGCCACCAGGGGCCTGCAGCAGAGGCCTTTTTCTTTGAAGTCATATGGAACAGTCACTGGACTGGAATGGGTGAGGCAACACTTACCAGCCAAAGGCAAATCCTAGCAAGGTGCTGAGCAGCTGCCAGTGGGAACTGACCCTGGAGAAAGGAAGCTAGGAGATGTACCCTGGTGTCCTCCACTAATGGAATCTAATGCTTATTGAGAAGCTATAGTTTTTGTTTTTGCTTTTTAATCACACATTCTTGTTCAGATATATACTGTACCAAAATGTTCCACAACTTAGTGATTTAAAACTCCAAAAGTCGAAATCCAAATTTGTTCCTGTTAGTGAAACCTGAGCTGGGCAGTTCTTCAGCCAGTCTTGATGATGGACAAGTTTTAGTTGCTTTCAGCTCATGCAGTAGGGAAGGGCTGGGCTGAGCAGGGACAACAGGAGGGCTGGGCTTCTCTGGTGCTTTCTAAGAGGCCTCAGTTTTTCTTCTCAGTGCAGCTTTGTCATGCTCAAGGAGCTTCTGCACCTGAACTTGCTAGTGAAACAACTGGTCCTCTTATATGGAAATGTGGGGTCAAGTTCCAGCTAAACATTTCAAATACCATTTCTCCTTCCAGAAGGATTGACATTCGGGGCAGACCGATTATAAGTTTTGTTGGAAGGTGTGGAGCATCTTGTGCAATGCAGATGGTTTAGCCACATCTATAACCTCCACTCACTACATGCCAGTGGACCTCCCCAAGTTGTGATCATGAAAAATGTCTCTTAATATTGACATCATGTCCCCCTGAAATAACAACTCAGCACCCACTGAAAATCACTGCTTGGAAGGACTCAAATCTTTCCTGCTACTGAGAATTCTATCACATTCTATTGAATAAGGCAAGCCATAAAACAGCTCATTTTCAAACTATGTGAGCACCAAGAAACACGATTTGTTGGGCACTAACTATGGAACAGATAACCACCACGATTTGAGGAGGTTAATGCTAATCTTGTTATAATGTGGAATGGAGGTTGGTTCCTTTCAAAGTCGCACAAAAAGTCACAGAACTAAAACTGGAACACCAGTGTGCCTGAGCGCAAAGTCCAACCTCTTTCCAGGACTCACACTTCCTTGAGCAGGTGTCAAAGGGTTACTTTTAGAAATGAACTGCTCTCAGTCTCTTACAAAAACACATTAAAGGGAGAGGCTTTGTTTGGGCTTAGTTACGGTTAATGAAGAAAACATTAATCACTTGAAGTACTATTTTGAAACTCATGAAACTGAAATGAAGTGCAATATGAAATGTTCATTTATTTCTGAGGGATTTATTTTGTTGACATTCAATCACTCAATCCTCTTTTCCTTATCTGCAAAGTTTGAGGGGAAGAACTATTTTTTTCAAAATAATATATGAAGTTCTTCTCTAAAGGATAGAAGGAATAGCCACTTTCTCCTGGGGGTATAATGATGGGGTTATGGGGGATCCAGGACATCCCTTGTACATCCTACCCACAAAGACATAATTCTTTTACAGGGGTCCACAATGGTAAAGATCTGTAGTTCATTGTAGTCTCTCATAACACCTCAAATTCTGCCATACTATGATCTTTCTAGATTAACAGATTAACTCCACTACTCACTACTTCGGCTACATGACCTAAATTTCCCTTAAATTTCTAGAGTTTCAATTACTTTATCCTTAAACTGGATAGAATACCCAACAGCCTGTAAGATTTGAGTTGAAAAAAAAAAAACCAGAATGGTATGGTACAAATGATCCCTCATCATCCTGTCCCAACAACAGAAGGAACTGCTGAGGATGACACAAACACACTTAACCAGACCTTTTCCCTCACAGGGAGATTAACTCCGGGCTTCTTTTTGTCCAGTAGGAAATCCAGCATAAGAGAGAAAGTTCCCAGGGACCTGGAACACATCCTGTGGTCACCATCTCTTGTGAATTCCATACCACACATTTTGAACAAGTTTCTTCTAGTTCTGGTGCATCTGTAGTATGCTTGTTAAAGTTCTTGTCCGCTGGCCTCAAATAGTCTTCTGGTAGTGAGTTAGGAAAAGGCTTTGGGAAGCTCTTGCTTATGGCTTCTCTTGCAGTTCCAGACATATATGCTGGCTTTACTTTATCAGCAATCACCTTGAGCATCTAAAATCATTCTTCTCCAACTCTACCAGACAGACAGTGGAAACTGGAGGTAGAGGAAAGACTAGAACAGAACGAATACAAGAAGTCAATTATTACCCACCACTGGGGTTAATCACATTACCTCCAAATTGTTTTTTGAAACAACCTGAATTTTCTCCTAATCACATTACTTTCATTTGTTTGTAGACAAAACTCTTTTTTTTCCAAAATGTGAGGAAACTTAATGTTCTGGTTAATTCAATGTTTTGTTTAACAAGAAGGCACTAAATACTGGATGCATGGAATTCTACTTTTCAATGTCAGAATATGGCAACAGGTTTCCCAAACAAAATTTTAATAAAACAAAAATTAATATTTATCTGATGTCTTGTAAGGCATGGTAGCTTTTTGTGTTACCTCCAGGGAATAATAAGAAACATGTGTTTTCCAATATTTATAATGATAAAAATGTGGATTATTGGAGGTTACACATTTGTAAAGTAAAAATGTCATGGCCTTTCTTTGCAGTTTAACAGATGGGGTTGAATCTTGGCTCTAGACAGTTTAACCACATCTCCAACCTCCACCAGTTCTTAGCTGAGTTCATCTATACCAGTCTTTGTTTTTAATCTATAAATTTGATAGAATTCTATTGCTTTAGGAAGTAATCAGATAATCATTGTAAAGACTTCAGTACAAGCCTGCCTCTAGTAAGTATTTAATCAAGTCAACTTTATTTTGCTCACTTTCTTCTTTTAGATTCAACTGCATGAGAAATAAACATGCAGAGAAAAAGGAGAGAAAGCAAGGAAAACTACAGAACACCTAACAGTTTTCACGAAGGAGATGCTGATAAAGCAAGGGATGGATGGTTAGGTTTTAGGAGGGCAAGTTTCATTTCTGTTATATTCAATACACACAACCATGACAACTCATCAGTATGGCCATCCTAGAGTTGGGAACACCCACCAGTAGGTTAGCAAGGCCTTTCAGGATTCCAGTCTTCCCCTTGAGCTAAGAGTTTTCAAACTCGTGTTTAGATAAACTGTTGTTTGGATGAGAGTGGTTTAGTTAAAGTCTTGTTCACTGGCCCTGAATAACCTTCCTTAAGGGAATGAGAAAAGGAGTCATGAAGCTGTTTCTTGTACCTCCCATTGTAGTCCCAGACATAGGTAGTGGCTCTTTGTTTTCAGTCACCTTTGACATCTAGAAGCACAAGTAAGAGATTTTTGATGGGCCAGCTATTTAGCTCAGTGGTTCTGGCATCTTCCTGGCACATGCAAGGTCCCAAGTTCAATTCCTGGTAACAACATACCACGATGCTGGGCATGGTGGCTCTTGGGCTACATAGTGAGTTTAGGGCCAGCCTGAACTAGAAAGCAAGATGATGTCTCAAAAGATAGAGAGAGAGAGAGAGGGGCTGAGGAGGTAGCTCAGTGGTTCCAATGCCTGTCTTGCAAGCGCAAGGACCCGGGTTTTATCCCAGGTAACCACATACCATACTGGATGTGGAGACTCACGCCCAGCAGCAATCAGTACCACATACCACAGTGCCAGGCATGGTGGCTCACACCTGTAATCCCAGCACTCGGGAGGCAGAGGCAGGAGGATTGCTGTGATGTGAGTTTGAAGCTGAGCTCAGGGCCAGCCTGAACCACAAACCGAGACCCTGTCTCAAAAAAAATTAAAAAAAATAAAAAAATTTAAAAAAAATAAAAACCTAAAAAAGAGAGAGAGAGAGAGAGAGAGAGATTTTGGTAATGTTATTTGTTGGCCCATTGTTTGTCTTGTTATTAAGCTGTCTCATTTCATGTAGGGCAAGTGATGACAGTCTTGGCTTGGATAGATGGAATAGCCAATGAGGACCCTACTTCCTGTGTTACAGCCACCTGAAGGTTTTTTCGTGCCAATTTGCTCACAGAAATAGGATCAGCTTTCCAAAAAGCACTAAGGAAGCAAAAGGTTGCCTTGAAATGAAAATGGAAATACATGATGAGTACCAGTGATCTAAGAAACACTCTACTGAGAGGAAATAAGTTTAAACGAGGCAGCACCAAGGTAACTGGTGTATCCCCTTGAGTCTGTGGAGTAAAGATTAGCAGGACATGTGGCTTCTCACAGTTCACTGAGACTTTTCTTTGCAAGACTTGTTCTAGCAGAGCCCACTGTTTGCATCTGCTCTGTTCTTGATGGGTGTTTCTTACTGGGTGCCTTTGTCCAGTTACAAGGTCACTGTGAGCACTCGAGCAACACTCTTACCAAAGCACTGAAAGAGAAGAGATGGAGAGCCAGAGGAAACCAGTCTGTTCCATGTCCTAACTGGTTAAACTGTCTTCTTGCAGTCAAGTAAAGAATAAAAGCCCAGGAAGAAGAAAGATTGTCATTTCTCTAGGTTTATCTGCACTGCCCATTCCCTACCATTCACGATAAGCCAGTGGTGGATAAATGGGGTTTAGATTTATAATCCAACAGCCAGTGGTTTCATTTTACCTCTGGCTCCAATTATTTGTGTGATCTGGGCTCTCTGTTACTTCAAATTACAGTGGGGGTAAGACAACTGACCTTATGGGGCACCTGCAAGGTTAAATGGAACAATACACATAAAAGATACGCTATAGTAATAACACTTCCTAAACTATTTTTCCTTTTCTCTCTAATGTCTTTCCTTTGATTCCAAAGCTTTGACAAGTCTTGGGTTAGTTCCCACTAAATCCCATCTCCCTTCTCCCTAATAACAGAACCCTAGTTTTATCCAGGGAATTCAGTGAGTTTAGCTAATTGACTATGTCTACTGGCTAGCCTTGCAGAGAGTGGCAGCCAATGAAACTGAAGTAGAACTTACTGTGTGGGGTTTTGGGAATTCCACTCTCCAAATCTTGCCTTACCCAAGCTTAGACAGAGTCAGCATGAGCCTCGCACCAGAAGGAGAGCTGCTACTCTTATACTTAAACATGAACAATAATACAGAAAAAACAGTGCAAACAGAGGCATTTCATACTTAAGTGACTCCACTATGTCAGTAATGGCTAAGTCCTTTACTTCTCCAATTTAACCATCATAAGGCCCTGGTGCAATTTTTCTAGTATTAATTTCTACTTCTAAGTTAAGACCAAAAGGCACCAAACATGTGAATAAAATATATATGGATATGAGTGAATAGATGAATGATTGAATGAGTAAATTGCAACTTATAGATAGAGAAGTAGGGGTAGAGAGCAAGTGTATTGCTTTCCTAATGCTACTGTAACAAAGGATCAACAAGTTGATGGCTTCAAATTCAAATTCATCATCTTAAATGGTTCTACAAATTTTAAGTCTATAAATTTGAGCAAAAATTAAGATGGCAGCAGGGCTGTGCTTCTTTGGAAGCTCCAGGGAGAAATTGTTCCTTTGCCTTTCTGGCTTCAAGGCCACCCACATTCCTTGGCTCACTGCCCCTTCCTCCATTTCCAGGGCCAGTAACTTGAGCCAAGTCCTTCTAATACTGCCATCTTTCTGTTCTTTCTTCCTGTAATTACAATGGGCCCACACAAATAATCCAGGATAATCTCTCTTTCTTATGGACAGCTGATTAGTACTCCCAGTGCTATGTGCAATTTGACTTCCCCATTGCCAAGGGAGGTATCGTATTCACAGGTTCAAAGATGATGATGTGGACATTTTGGGGGACCATTATCCTGCCTATTGCAGTGTGTTTCTGCAGAAGATCCCTCATCATTCATAGGAACATTTTTGCAATAGGAGCAGCTGCAGCATGTCCCTCACTCCATGGCAGCATGTCAGGTCTCTGTTTAAAGATTATAGGAAGACGAGCCCATCTGGCTCCTTTTCCTGGCATGGCAGTGTGGTTACAGCTGCGGTCACAGTGTCTCATGCTGTCATCCTTCTGATACACTCAGAGTCAGCAATTTGGAGAAAACCTGAGAAGGAGGCAGGCCAGCCACACCCAGTGAGCTTTTGAGGGTCCCAGGGCTTTCCTAACCAAGGCTTTTGGCCATATGGAGTTGATTTGCAAGAAGTTCACAAGGCAGGGAAGAGAAAGGCATTTGTTGAGCCAGAATCAATCTTTCTGTATTCGTTTTCACATTTCATCCCTTTAATCAGATGTGAGATTCAGGTTGTAAAGTAGGACACTGACGTCCTCAGAGGAAAAGCAACTAGGTCAGGGTCACCTAGCCACTGAATGACATACCAAAACTTGGATCTGAGAGCTTCTGTTCAGCTCACACTGTGAGTCTGTTTGTCCACCAGCTCCCATGGTCAGACTCCTCATCAGCCATGGCTTCCAATGCCTCGACCACCTCATTTTGTCCTTGTACGTGCCTTATCTCCTTTCTATCAGTCCTCACGCTGCTCCCAGGAAGCACCCAACTATCTCCTACCTGAGTAGCGATTTGACTTCCTCTGTTTTCTACAGCCTGTTCCACACCCAATGGTGTCTCTATTAAGTCAATCACAGATCTCAAGAAGGATATTCCAGTTGCAGTTGTCCTTTACTTCTCTGCCTCCACCACCTATGTATGACCATAGGAAGGAATATCCTTCCCACCATGGGCTATATTCAAATCTTTGCTGCTTTGATAACAATGGGATGCTTCAAGCTAAGTACGTTCAGCAAGTATTCTTCTAATACTATTTCATCTGCAAATTAACTATATTTCCTTTGATACTAAGATGATTTTTAAAAAATAACTCTTTAAGACTCTTTATTTTCTTATGCAGGTTACTACCTAAAAAATACATGGAAAGAAATGCCATCTGTCTCTTCAATTAAAAAGCAGAAGATAAATTGTTGATCTTTGAATCACTGCTGCTATTTCTACAAGGTAAACTACTCAAGGTAACAATAAAGGAAAGCACATTTCTAAGAGGCTGCATCCTCCTCCAGGCTCTGTCCATGGCCAACCTAAGGAGCAGATGGAAGTTTTATGCCTAACTGAGCACTGCTAAACACTATTGTTTGAACAGAAATATCGCAGGTCAAATCTCAGAGATAAACAGATAATTACAATTAATCCCTCCTAACTTTCCTTCTCCTCTTTCCCTGTACACTGGAAGTAAACTTTGTGCCTTCTTCTAGGATCCTGCAAAGTAGGACAGGACTTCCACTCTGCCTGAGCAGTTCTCTAAACTGAAGGTCAGTGTTGCTCTTCTGTGGATGCAGAGCCTAAGAACAGACAAAGCTCTTGTTTCCATACAGCAGTGACTGTTTGCATTTGCATCTCTCCCTTGCAGGAGGGTTAAATAAAGATGATAAAGCACAGGTGGACTGACGGGTGTAGAAATAGTCTGAAGGGTTTTTCCCATTGCACTATGAGCCTATCTTGGGGACACTGAACTCAGTACCTATGGCATAATAGGGATTTGGGCACTTCCACACTTCATTTAATCTTCATACAATTCTCTGTGTTTTATCTTGGATTTTATAGCCGATGCATTTCAGATTCACTTTCCATAGTAATGCCCCTTCTATAGAATGAGACAAAACCAAAATTTGAAGACAATCCACTCATTTATTTGATCCACTATTCAGTAAATACCTGCTATGAAGTGACTTTGTGAAGCCCTGTGCTCAGAAACAACCCAGGCCACTGGGAGAAGCCAAAGTCCCTGCAGGGCTGGGCTCTCATCTAAAGCTGGCATGGTGTATTCTAACCAGACAGGACATGCTGAGTAGCTGGGGCTGGGGCCAAGGAGAAACCCATGCCCTGGAAAAATCTGTCTCATTTCAATATTATCCTCCTTCCTAGGGTACAAGTAATTACAGGATCACTAAACATAGTTTCACAATTTTTCCCAAGCCTGGGAGAGATGCCCTAGCACAGTGATGACAAGCCTTTCAGAGCTCTCAATGATAACAGCCGTATCTTGCAAGCTTGCCACCACTGCTCCACACACTTCCTCCCTGTCCTTCCCCTGTAGACTATACTCCTTCAGACACTCCTGTCCCCTTTTGTCTTTCTCAGGAAGTTGCAACTCATTCTTTAAGAACATTCAAGTCAGTTTCTGATGAAATCTCTCTTGTGGCCCCATGGAGAATATTTTGCCCCTCTACGTACCAACATCTATTGGTTCATATTGATAAGAGAACACAAAGAAGGCAAGTTTTTTTAGGGGAAAAATGGCAATACTTAGGGCTGTATATTGAGGCCTGGCTTAGTACCTGGTTCCTGGTAGGTCCTTTGTAGTTAAATGGCTCTATTAAGCAAGAATATTCTGCATGCAAGAGGCAGCCATTACACTGGACCAGAAGCAATGTTCAGACCTCTTGGCTTCTAGTTTATTATCATCTCTTTTTAATCTGATCAAAAGTAGACCAAAGATAATTATTTACTTTCCATAGTAATATTTTTCTTTGTCTTCTTTTTTAAAAAAAATAAAAGCTGAATTCAATTTTAGCTATATTTCTAACGATCAGAATTATCAAAAATAAGGATATGAAACAAAGCAAAATTTCCCATTTGAAAAAAAAAGTATGTCTATCACAATGTGGAATCTCACATCAACACTTTCTCCTCTTCAAAAATTCTAAAGCTCACTCTTCAATGTGGCCAGGAAGGGCCACTAAGTCTTCCTGCTCATCCCCTCTGGGTTTAGCATATTGATCACTGCTCCCTAAATATTTGTCTGACTCTGGGAACACTAATAATCAATGTTGCTATGTTTTTAGACTTCACCATTCACCTTCTCTGCCACAGGCAGAGTCAGGAATAATTGCTTCTATTTCTCTAGGTGCAGAAACCAAAGTTGAGAGGTGTTAATAATTTCAGCCAGTCCCAAGCTTAGACATGACTTGGTCATGAGACAAGGTCCTCATAAATCTTTGTGCTTCATCCTCAGGGCTTCCTGCGTGTGATGTACTAAGAAGGGTATTAATATGTCTCAGCTCCGGGGCGGGGAGTTAGCTCAGTGGTTCTGGCGCCTGTCTTGCAAGTGCAAGGGCCCGGGTTGGATTCCCCGGTAACCACATAACAATACTGGGTGTGGAGACCCACACCCAGCAGCAACCGGCACCACATACCACAGTGCCGGGCGTGGTGGCTCACGCCTGTAATCCCAGCACTCGGGAGGCAGAGGCAGGAGGATTGTGATGTGAGTTTGAGGCTGAGCTCAGGGCCAGCCTGAACCACAAAGCGAGACCCTGTCTCAAAAAACCTAAAAAAAAAAATATGTCTCAGCTCCAGTTTCTAGGTACACACCTCCTGATCCCCAAAGTCTGAAGTGTTTTTCTACATGATAATGAAGTGAAGGCTCCCAGACAACCTCAAGAGCAGACCTAGTGGCACCATCCCCACAAGAGAAGGAAGGAGCTGAAGGTTGACTTGCTCAGTAATGGTCAGTGACTTAATCATTCTGCACAAGATGGACAAAGTCAGGCCAGAACAGCCAAGATAAGCTTCCTTCCCTGTTAGTACTTTCCCCAGAGTTCACACCAGCAAGAGTCTGAACTGAGCAACACATACATTTTAGATCTTGGATGCCTAAGGCTGCTTATCTACTTCCTGCCTTGGACATCCCATTTGGTCTCAGAATCTTGTCTGTACAGTATTGGGGGTTCCCAGCCTGCTCCCACTTCTACTATAGGCTTTCACAGGATCTTCATGACACATTTCCATCACAACCCACTTCTTCCTGAGCTCCCATTACTGTCTGAAATATTGTCATGATCCAGCATGAGCCATGGCAGACTACAATTAATTAATTAATTAATCAGTTCTACTCTATCAGCAAGTGCAGACTAGGAATGTTAAATAAACAAATTAAAGGCTGTGTTTCGCTAAAGCTCAGCCCAATGAAATAATAATGAGGCAAAGTTAACTGCTCTGAACAGAAGAAGGAAGGATGTTGTAATGGAATATACCAGGGTAGTGATATCCTAGAAAAATGCACACAGCTCCGGCTTGCAGAAAATGCTGCAAATGTCCAGTCCCTCCCTTGCTACCCTCCACTCAGCCAAGGTGGCCGGAAGGCAGATTGCTTCTCATCAGCAGAACTCCATCCCATCTTTGCCATTAAGTTATCTTCACCTGCTTTGAACTTAACTTATTAAAAAAAAGAGGGGAGCACTACTAAGAGTTGCATTTTATCAGTGTCCACAGATACTTCCTCAAACAGGCCAGGATCCTCCCCTTTCCCCTGACACATGGTGGCTCTGCTCCACTCAGGCTGGTGTACTGGGAAGCTAACACCTGAGACCAACTCTTAGCCCTGAGGAATAAGGAGTCAGGAGATCAGTACTCCTCATGTATTATTACTTTTAAACATTTCTCATGTATGTATTTGCATGCCTTCCACTTGAAGTTGAAGCTGCATCAGGCCACATTACATGCAATCATGAACTTGCAAGCCTTTAAATCTGTTGGTGAAAATAAACTTCTTTTCCTTTACAAATCATGAAGGCACTATAAATTTATAGGAAATTACTACTGTAATTTATACTCTTGAGTTCTATTACAGTGCCATAAAATGGACTAGGACATCACTGTTGAGTGGCACAGCTCCTACATCTCTCAGATGCCCCAGAGGATTGAGCCTGGATGTGTGGCTCTTGCTTTCCTTCCATACCCTGTTGTTTTCCCCCCATACCTGTCTTGTTTTGTAGTTCAGGCTGGCTCTGAACTCACTAGGTATGCCAGGCCTGTGTGAGGATTGGGGATCCAGCTTTGAGCAGCATAAAATGAACAAGAACAAAGGCACAGCTCAAGGTTGACACTGAGGCAGGGAAAAGCTTTGTCACAAAGCAGGACTAGCTATAACCTTCTTGTTCAGGGCCTAAAATACCCCTTGCCTCTCTGCGCATCATGAAGCCAGGCATATCCAACAAGATCCTTGGTCTCTTTAACAACAAAGTGAAGATGGTAAAGACCCTGGGGGAAAATAAGCCAACAACCATGGTATCTGTAAAAAGCTGAGTCCTCTTAGATTCCCTCAGAATGTGTGGCCACTCATCCAGGAACTGTTATCTGGATAACTTTCCAACACTGTTGGATAAATATGTTCTTTCCAATGCTTTAGCAATCCAAATCAACAACTGTGGCCATCATAGAACTCTGATCTATTTTTCCTCTTCCAGAGGCTCAGTTTAGTGTGGCCCCAGGATGATCCTACCTCCTCATCACTAGGGAAGCAGTATCTTGATTCTCCCTGAAGCACTATCACTTTTGCATTTAGTGAGATTTCTCTGAATCCCTTCATGTGGAATTTCAGAGGCCCATTTCTGACAAAAATAGGCAGACATTGGCAAGCACAAGGTCCTGAGTTTAATTCCTGGTGACCACACACCACAGTGCAGGGCAGGGTGGCTCAGGCCTATAATCCCAGCAATTGGGAAGCAGAGGCAGGAGGATTGCTGTGAGTTTGAGCCTGGCCTAGGCTACATAGTGAGTTCAGGACCAGCTTGAACTACAAGGCAAGATCCTGTCAGAAAAAAAAAAAAAAGGCAGACAGTGCTTCTCAAAGCCAAGGTAAAAGGCCCAAGAAAATGTTCTAAACTTGGAAAAGAAGGAGCCAGAAGTGAGAGCAGTAGTATGGGCCAATCTCTCTCTTCTCCCCACTCTGGGTGACTTCGAATGGTCAAGTAGGAAGAAATGGAGATTATCTCAAGGCATTGCTTTCCTTAGGGCCTTTCTAATGATGATGGGTTTTCCCTGACAGTTGAAGGTAGATTTTAAGTGATAAATAGTGAGGTCAATTCCATTATACCTGCAGAAGGATCTATCTGAACAAGAATATTAATATGTTCCTCACTCTCCCCTCCCCACACACATACTCTTACCTTGGCTGGCATTATTCCATTGACACTTGTTTTATTCTCCCACTCATTTCAGAGCCTCAGAGCCCTATAGAATGTCATGTGATCGATGGGGAAGGCCTTTTGCCCATGGAGAACTTCTGGGCTTTTCCTATCCCTGAGCATATCACACAGCTAGGATCTGTATACTGTGCTCAGTTCTCCCCCAAAATGCCTACTATTAAAAAACATTCATGCCACTGTACATTCACAGTTCATTTTGTCCCTGGTGCTGTGGTAAGTGCTCCACATGTGTTAATTCAGGGCCTTGCAAATGAAGGATCTTCACTGTATCCAAAAAGTTTTATTGGAACAGCCACATCCACTTATTTGTCCATTGTCTGTGGCGGCCTTAAAACTACAGGGAAAGAACTCAGTGAGATGTAGCATGTACCCATGAAATGTAAAATATTCCCTATGTAGACTTTTCCAGAAAAATTTTGCAAACTCATGAAATAACTCTTCTTGTTCTTACCATACTCCTGTGACCTAGAGATCACTGTGACTATTTTGCATAAAAGTAAAGTAGGAACTGCAAGGTTGAGTGCTTGACCCAAGAATGCAAAGTTTATCAGTGACAAAGCTGAGTTTGAAGCTCAGGGCTGCAGAGAATGAGTCCTGGACTGCTAAAATCCAGTGAAGTGAATAAGAAATGAATAACATATTGAGCTGAATTTCTGAGGGCTTCAGAAACACTTGCCACAGGAAGCTAGGACATGAAGGGGCCGCTAACTGATGAGATCACATAACACAAAGACACAGAGAAGCACGCAAAACAAAACCATCCAGGTGTTGCTCTGTAGCTGATCAGGAATTGCACCCACTCCTCTCCCCAACCCAGTGAATGTTGAGCAGCTTGTACCTGCCAGGTTTATAATATGACTCAGCATCAGAGAGGGTAACACATTACCTGCTATCATGAACATCACAGGCCTTACTGCAAGGGTCACCTTCATCCTTTTAAAGATTTTGCTATGGCTTGTATCTAGCTGTCCCCCCAGCGTTTCATGTGGTCATAGGTGGGGCTTTTTGGAGGTGGATGGATCTAGGGTGTGTAATGCTGGGATTAAAAGAGTGAGGATGGGGATCCTGGATAAAATATAAGAAACAGAAAGAAGCTGGTGTGCTTGGTGCTGGCAGCTTGCTGCTTGCTATCTTCTGCCTTCTGCCTGCCCTGATTTGCCACGGACTCTTTCTTCTGTGTGTTGGGGTGAAATATTATCCCTAGTGTCTCGATGTCCCCCTAGAGCCTCAGTGCTCACAGGTGGGGCTTTTACAGAGATGGCTAGATCTGGAGGGTGTGACCCCGGAGTCAAGGGTGAGCAGTGCTAAATTAGTCCACTGATTGGTCTAACATAGTCCTGGGTAGGATCAAAGCGCTCCGCCCTGGATGTGAGTGGCACCTACACTATGGGCAAAAAGGGACAGAAAGGACTAAGTACCTTGCTTATGACTTGTAGCCTGCTGCCTGTTGCCTTCTGCCTGCCACAAAATGTTTCTCCTCTGCAAGGTCCCTCTGGCATGCCACTCTGGCTTGGAGCCAGCCAGCTATAGATTGAAAGCTCTACAAATTGTAAACCAAAATAAACTTTCTCCTTTTACTGTGAGTATAGAATATTTTGTCTCAGCAATGAGAAAAGTAACTAAAACAGTTTCTTTTTCTCATTGGCTCAAAATGAAAGAAACAAATCTGTCCTAGTCTCTGAATTTCTGAAGTTAAAGTATTAGAATCAAAAAAGTCAACCCCTCTATGGGAGCCCAGTTCTCTCAAGAGAATCCTCATTAATTTTCTCTGGTTCTCCTGGACCTACACCAATCCCAGGTTGAGTGTTTCTGTATGTTCTTGGATGAGGTGGACACACCTGGGTTCACTCCTGCTGCCACTAACCCTGAAGAACTTTATACAAACACAGCAGCCTTAGATCCCCTCAGAGCGGCTGATGGACCAGATCCAGGGTAGAGCTCAGAGTCTACTTGAGTTCCCAGGGATAAGTTCAGGCTGGTGACTAAAGTGATCTGTCTGGTCTCTAAAGTCTCAGCCAGAATCCCAGAGTTCAAGAGTGGCTCTGAGAATCCAGGTCTACCCGGGGGGGGTTGTCTCAGTGTTGCCATTAACCACCTTATAGAAGTCAAAGACAGGTATATGGCACATGCTTGTAATGCCAGCACTCTGGGAGGCTGAGGTAGAAAGATTGTAAGTTCAAACCCAAGCTTGGACAAATTAGTGTGATTACTTTTATAACTAAAATGTGTGAAGAAAGGCTTGGAATATAGGTCAGTGTGAGATTGTGGGTGTAATCCCCAATACAAATAAATAAATAAATAAATAAACAAACAAGCAAGAAGAAGAACAGAAGAAGGAGGAGGAGAAGGAAGAGGAGGAGGAGGAGAAGAAGTCCAGGCAGAAGAAGAAGGAGGAGGAGGAGGAGAAGAAGTCCAGGCACAACACATCTCCAAGGCAAGGAAGGCTTCTGACTAAGAATTTCCACCAGTTAGAAATCACAGAGGAGCAGGTTGGTTGCACAGGTATTAATAAGCATAACAAAACCCTAACACTAAAAGGATAACCTCACAGTCTAGGAAGTTTGCCAAAATCTCTCTCAGTCTATTCAGGTTGTCATTATTTTATTCCTAAATCCACAACAGTTTCAATAAAACTGATAATGATATTTGAAAAAGAGATGAAGTTGGATCTTCTCAGTGCAAAGGAATAGGATTTAGAAGCCTGGTGGCAGAGCAACTGGTGAAATGCATGTTGAACTCACAATATGAAACTTGCAGACAGAGCAAGGTTAAAGTTCAAGCTCTGAAATTTCCTAAATATCACTATCCTGGCTGAGTTCCATAGTATTCACACTTCCTGTATCTTCTTTAGTAAAAAAAAAAAAGGTAATGATCCTCCACAAACTCTCTACCCCAGGTGGCTGGAGAACAAAATACTTAGTAGAATGCCTGGAACATGGTTGGTCCTCAATAAATATATACTTGGAATAAGATTACTTCTTCTGTTAACAAGCTTGCAGTCTCACAGGAGGGAAATATTGCACATGAAATTTGGAAATAATAGTAGAGATAAAATACAAGGATAGTAAGAAGGTCAAGAGAAATAAACAAAGAAGGAAGAGTTGGGGAAGAAGAAAACAGTTAGTCTCAGTGGTGGAAGGTGAATATGATAGGATTGCAATATTTAAGATTAGAGAGACAAGGCCAACCTGCTATAAGAATGACAAATGTGCACAGGGTCAGCCACATGACAGACCAACCAACTGCCCTAACCCTGAGTTTTCGATGATAAAATGCTGTCAACTGAAGCAAGCAACCCTGGGTGCATGTATCTCCTTCCCTACAAGGAAAAAACAGCAGACTCTAGCAGAAGGGGAAAGGGCTGAAGGAGGATTTATCTCCAAGGCCAGATAAGATTGAAGAGAGGCCACTAATCCTTCAGCAGTTGCAGGCTTCTCCTAGGAGGCAGAAAGCCAGAAGCTTCCCAAAACCTGAGGCTAGGCTTCAGAAACATCAAAACCCAGATAACTGGGTGCTTTACCAGTGCCTGACCAGAAAACATCCAACAAGCAGAACATAAAGTGTTCTATTTTTATGCAGCATATCCTATTTCCATCAACTCATACAAGGGAAACACAAAGGCTTTGGAGAACAGGTATTTATATAGTTTGGAGTTGTCCAATGTTGTCTAAATTGAGCAGTCTACCCTTTGCATGAGAAGTTTGATTATCTTTTTGCATAAAATGATATATGTTACTGAGCAAGGAGCCTGTCACTGGCAACACACTTGCTCTAGGATCCTAAAAATATGTCCAGTAGACTCTCAGATCCCCAGAAAAAAAAGTGTTTTAGCCATAATTTCTTCATGTCTGTATAGCTATAGAGAAGGTAAGGCACTGACACACATTGGAAGTCTGCAGAGAACAGTATAGAGTGCAAGACACATTCTCCAAGAAGCCCTCTGAACAGCTGCTACTCAGGATCCTGGTGATGTTTTAAGATGCATGAAGATTGTGTTATAATGGAATATAGCCTCCATGTGCATCCTGGGCAGGTGTTCACACCTGTGTGCACTTGGCAGAATAAGCCTTTAGTCTATCTTCTTGGACCAATCCATTCTTAGCTGCCTGGATGTTCCTTGTGTGCATCCTATTGTAATTTAAATCTCATCATATTCATTTCCATGTTAACCGTATACCTCTGGAAACCATAAGAATCCTTCTCATAGAACTTATTCCTTCGACCTGCTTTCCCTACTAACAACGCCCAGCTCAGTGTTCCCAGCACTCTATTCAAGGCCTGTAGCAGAGCAAACACTAAGAGTTTGCTTAACAAATCAATGCATCAATGCCATGCTGGGACCAGAGAAACAATAATATTTAGAAGTCTGTGACTACTCTGGGGGCTGTACACTTTCTCATTTTGAAGCAGAAGGAGGCACATTAAAAAGCTATATCTCCAAAGAAGAACTACAAAATTCAGTAAGAAAATAAAAAGAGTCTCCACCTCACTAATCATTAGGGAAACGTAAATCAAATCACAATGAGATACTTCTCAATCATTAGGATGGCTGTTATTAAAGAAAAAATTAGAAAATAAATATCAATGAGAATGTGGAGAGATTGGAACCCTTGTGTACTGCTGGTAGGAGGATGAAATGGTGCAACCACTGTGGAAAACAGTATGGCAATTGCTCAAAGGTTAAACATAGAGTTGCTTCATGATCCAGCAATTCCACTCTGGACCTATGCCCAAAAGAACTGAAAGCAGGAGCATGAATGGCTGTTGGGTAGATGTGTTCATAACAACATTATTCGAAGTAGCCAAAAGGTCAAAATATCCACAAGGTAAAAACAACTCAAACTTCCAATTGATGGATAAACAAAACACAGAACCTGTTTTGGTTTATGCTTCGATGTCCTTAAAATCCTCATGCTTTTTCTGAAGGGGCTGAATCTAGACTGATTCATGTTGGGGCTGGGCCTGAGGGCTCTAGGACCAAAGGCACTAAGCTGTCAAAGTCCCTTGTTGCTTTTGCTACTATGCGGATGCCTTGAACAGATTCTGCTCTGTGATGCTCCTCTGCCTTGTGCCACTCTGCTTTGGAGCCAGTTGACTACGGAAGGAAACTTCTGCAAACTGTGAGCTAAGTACACCTTTCCCCTTTAACTTTGCATGTTGGGTATTTTGTCTAAGCAATAAGAAAAGTAGTTAAGACACATACAATGGAATATTATTCTGCTTTAAAAAAGATAAATTTGACTATATTAATGAACTTTCAAGTCATTAAGATAAGTGAAATAAAGCATATTAAAGAAATAAATGTTATTCAATTCCACTAATGTAAACCTAGAAGAAACAATTTCATAGAGACAGAAAACACCACAAATTACAGAAATTAATATTTAATGAGTGCAGAGATTCAATTTTGGAAGGTGAAAAGTTCTGGAGATGGATGGGTGACAACAGTGAGAATGTACTTAATTCCACTGAATTTTAAAAAGTCACTTCAAAATAGCTAAAATGAGTAATTATATGTATGTATATTTTATCATAATTTGAAGGGTAAAGGCAACATTTTTCTGAGATAATATTTATAGCTCAGCTATCACTGAGGTAGTGTGTTTGCTTGTACCAATGATGCCCTGAGATGGAGGCACCATACTAGATACAGATTGTGACATGCAAGGATTTGTGAGATTTGCTGAAGCCACCCACCATTAAACTCTGGGTTGAATCCTCATGTCCTAACTTCATACTTATACAGACACACATTGTTGATAGCAGTGTGGAAAATGTTACTCCATGCCCCCTGGAGCAAGTTTCAGGACACCAGTCTCAAAGAGAATGAATCTATGAGAAAAGATGTTCCTCCACATCTTCCAGATTTTCTGAAGGGTATTTTTATTTTTTATTACAATCAGTATGGGTTCTATCAGTTCCCACTTAAGAGGAGAAAAAAATATATTAGTTTTCCTGTGTATTAAATGTTCATGAAGCAGGACAATTGTGCACACAAGGCAAGATGCATTGATGATTTTAGAAAGTAAAAACCCTGAGAAATACACTAGAGACAGACTTCCAATCAGTGGAAAATCCCCCATGACTCAGCAGCCAATGGGAAAGTTAGGCAGAGGCCCCAGTAGGCATCTCTGGGTGGGGAGTGGGCTGTGATTTTCTGGAGCCCAGGAGACTCCACTATCTGCCTCTGTGATTACTGCCTGCTCTGAGCCAGCTGGGAAGCCTGGCATTCACAGGCAGCTGGCTGTGCTGCAGCACACAATGAGTAACAGGTTGCCAGTCTTGCTGGCATGCACAGTCACAATGACTCAGCATCTTCATGTGACAAGGGGAAGAAGTTGCTCTTGCTCTGCCTATAGAATCAAAGCAAAGGCTGGCTGTGATGGTGCACACCTGTAACGTAATTACTTGAGTGGTGGAGGAGGTAGGAACACTGTGAGTTTGAGGCCAGCCTGGGCTTCGTAGTGAGGTTCTGTCTCAAAACATCAAATAAAATAAAGAAAATCAAAATAGGGCCCAGGGAAGGAGTTAAATAGTTCTATAAAAAAATGAAAACAGCAACAACAGCAGGGAAGCCTCCTTAAAGGCCCACTGTGCTTTGTACATTGCCCTGAGCACTGGCACCCTTGGCACCACTCCCCCACCTTGCATATACCTCTGATCATGCACTGGAATCCATCTGCTTTTGAAACTTTAAAACTGAGGCTCAGAGGCACTAAGGAGCTCATCCACAGTCACACAATCAATTGGGAAGAGGATGGGGAAGAAACTCAGGTCTTGAAACTTCCAAAAGCCTCCCTTGCATTAATGACAACAGGACTTGGAATCTGACCAGCTAGATCCAAGGTTGAATGCCAGTTTGGACATTTACCAACTGTGGGATTTGAAGCAAATTTCAGTGACTTTCCATTCCTCTGGATCTAAAACTGGGCAGACATCACCTTTTCAGACTGATCCCAAGGAATTAAGTGATGGTGGGGCTTGAAGGGCAGGAAGAAAGTATTGTATCAAAGGACACAGACTAGGGTCTGCCTAGCTGATAGGAAAGATCTTTAAGATGAGCTCCATCTTCACAGGCATGATGAGTATTGACTTTTAATTTTTGTTCATTTTTTGGAATCTCTTCCTTCTTTCCATGCCTCACTGGTATTCAATAGATACCCATTCCTTTTCTCTGCACGGCAGGAATGGAATCAGATTTCAAGTCTTCAGATAGGACCTATGATGTCCAAGGGAGATACTGATTCTAAGAGCTAATCGAGGTACACCACCCAGGGAACATCTGGCATAGATACCAATGGTGTGAAAAAATCTAATAAAGAGAAGCTTGACCTGATGCTGTGTTTTTAAGGAGACAGGTAGCCAGGCTGTTCTGTCTCCATTTACTAAACCTTTTCAGTGAAGGATCTGGAACTGAGGCTCCACCTCTTTGGTATTTTATTGACTGTGCTTTCTCTTGGTTGGTCCTTCTATCTGCATGGCTACAGTATCCAAGAAACAAAATCACTGAAACTTATGAAACCCTTTGCCCTGTGAGATCTGGTGCACAGAGGGCAATGATCACCTTCTCAGCTCTTCCACAGGAACTGTGGCAAAAACATTCCATCATCTCAATCAATTGAAAGTAAGTTTTCTTTAAATTCTCCTTTTCTAAGGACTCAGCTGGACAGTCTCAGTTAAGAGTCAGCCTCATCCCACTTGTAGAAGGGTCCTAAGAGAAGCCAGGGGTTTGGGATATTCTCACAGTAGCCCAGGGAAAGGTGTAACTCTCAAATGTACAGCTACTAGTGAAGTTGACCTCTCTGGCAGTGGATATGAAAACATCATTGCTTCCCTGTCTTTGTTCCTGGGAGTTTGTAGAGAAAGACAACCTTGATGAATCATACTGTGGTGGTCCAGAAAGGCCACTGGTGGAAAAATGGAAAAGAGAGCTAGTTTTACAGAAGTGTGTGAGAGCTATGAGTTAGACTCACAGGGAGGAGGGTCTGGCCATTATGGGGCAGCCAGGGGTAATCTGGTAGAAGTTCTGAGTTGACTAAGGTGAGGACCAATTGGTCAAGATCTTACAATTGGCACTAAAGCTTAGCTTATTTCTAACAGTAAATATTAGCCATTGATAGACATTAGACCCAAGGGTGAAATGACAGGATTCTTTTGACAGTCTGACACATCATTTGATTTGGAGACAGGACATGGATTCCAGAGAAAGCTGTGAAGGCAGCCAGAATTTTTACTAACTTTTAGTCCCTGAGCTATTATATGGTTCTTGGTACCAGCGTGCTTATGATGCCTATTCCATTTATGCAGACAAATGTTCTCTGGGCCAGATAGTGACCAAAATACCCTACCTTGCATTTCTTTTCCTATACAGCTATCATACTGCCTCTCTCTTCCCCTTGATTTAGGGATAAATAACAAGGTTAATCACTGATGGTCATGCCCTTGATTTTTCTCCATATTTCCTTTTCCATCATAATGACCGTGTACCCAGCTCCTGAATCCCTATCCTATAGAGTAAAGTATGTCCCCTACTCTGCCTTGGAGCTGGTCCTGGTTTCTCATCACCAAGTCATTTTTCTTGCTGTTTCTTCTCCCTCCAGTGCTCTCTACACTCACCTTCTCCTGTCCAGATTCTACCATGCTGGGCCCAGCACTGGCAACATCCCCACAGTGAAGTCTGTGCCAGTCCTCCCAGTCAGTGGTGGGTTCTAGCTCCCTCCAGGTCAGTGCACTAAAATAACGGAATTATATTAACATTGCTGGTGAACAGGTTATCAGTCCTCTATTAGGCTGTGAATAGCTGGAGGACAATAAGCCGGCCTTATCACCACTGCTTCATTAACACAGCCTTTTTCATACAGGTTTTTAATAAATGATCGCCTATGAATGCGGTTCTTTCAGGCCTAGTCTTCATTTTAACTCCCAATTCTATTCTCCTACAGTGTCTCACAGTTGAACATCTCGTCTCTCCCCAAGGAGGGACATCCTGCCTCTCCACCAAGAGTCCTTTCCTTGACTATCATGGGCCCCAAAATGTGCCAGAAATTCTAACTGGCCAAAATCCATATTACTGCCCAAAATTTACAAGCCCAGTGGGCAAGTTTCTTTCCTCTCCAAGTACAAGTGATTCACTGTACCCCTATTTGACTGGTGTGTATATGATTAAAATCACACCCCCAGATTAGGTTCCTGGATAGATTATGCATCTCTTGATCTTTGTTGTAAGAAGCAATGTATATTGTCCTATTTCTCTCCGTCAGACTAGACACAAACACATTTTCAATAAATGTCTTCTGAACTGAGCTCATTTGAAATCAAAGAAAAGGAGATTCGTTTTCTGTGTACAGAAGAATGAGGCTGTATCTGAGAACTCTGAGCAGAATCACAACCTCTTGCTGATGCAACGCATCAGCATTACCTGAGTAGTAATGCTTAGGGTCTACTTCTGACTCAAGGCAAAAGAAAGAGACCTCCTCTATTCAAATGCCCTATGGCATTAGACAGGGACAAAATGAGACACAGAAATGTCTACATGGCTTCAATGAACTCAACCTGTCACCAACATATAAAGTCCAGAGTTGCTCAATGGGCTTGAAGACCCCAGTGTGTGTGGCAGAAAGTCACCTTGTCTGTGATCTCAGCAGTAGTTACAAGGGACCAATTAGGTTTTACATTTGTGCTGGTGAAGACACTGGAGTGGAGAAAAGAGTGATATGGCTCAGCTGCTTGCCGGCAAGCTGATAACAAGTCACTCACTTAAGAGTGTTGATTCTAAGTCTAGTCCACACAGTCAAGTCTATCCAAACAGCTCCACCTTAACATGAACAACTCTGTAGCTGACTGTTTCAGATGGCTTTCCAAGCTGCGCCCAGTCTTGGTGATTCCAAAGCCAACACTTCCCTGAAGAAGTGTTGACCTCACAGCAACACTCCACCTCACACAACACCCATCTTACCTCTCTTTCTCTTACCTTTCATCCTTTCTATCACCATCTTTTTAAGGCCACATCTCCAAATAAGCTGAAGTGGGGTGCTATCTCCTCTTCTGAGATGATGTGAGCATCAGAGGTAATAGCACTCCATGGTATCTGTTTGTATTACTGTGCTCCACAAAGCAGGCGCTTGCCAACATTCTGAGTAGATCCAGACACTCTGAGTATGTGCATTTAACAATGAAATGGACCAATATGTGTCCTTCAGATGAGGTTTGCAGAAGAAAAATATCCCAAGCTTAGGGGTGAGTGTTTAAGAGCCTGAGGGTAACACTAGTGATGCATTAAACGAGGACTCTTTCATTTCAGTGTGCTCCAAAGCACCCCTCTAATGAGCCATGATCATAACAGATAAATGGAAATCAAACCAAAAAAAAGAAGGGAGAAAGAAAAGGAAAACAAATGCGCAACTCAATCAATAGGTATTTTGCTGCAGTTATGCAATTTCAAGTTCAGGATCAGACATTATGCTTATTTTCATCTCTGATAACTAATACATTAGTTTTCTGCTGGATGTAACTATTATGGAGGAAAACAAAATTCAATTCACCTGCATTTGTCACCATAGTATTGTGTTTGCTGCATAAAAGCAGGAAATTGAACTGAAAGATATCTCTTATTGAATTTTAATTTTGAGAAAGTGGAACCAGTTTTGGAGCCTTGCAGACACACTGAGCCAGACAGAATGAAGAAGACTTAGCGCTTAGCACACAGTCTGTTTCTATGGCACCAAAATGCAGGCATTGCTTAGGAGTGTGCACTCTGGCTCCGCCCACTTTCATATTTATAGTCATGAACAGCAGATCACTAGCCTACCTTATATGTGAACTGTTGAGGTAGCTGTGCACTCAAAGTCTCACATATTTCCCCTTATTGTCATGGTGCCTGAAAAAAATCTCTTTATAACTGGTTTGGAAGAATGCCTTCTCCTCCATAAGTCTGTTCAATATGGTATCCACAGATGTCTGTGACTACATTGGCTTTATTAAAGTCAAATACTCTAGCGAATGATTTTGTTGGAGTAAAGCAAGGAAAGAAATGAATGACCTTTCCTTCCTGGCAAAAATGAAACACGGGATAGAAAGAAATAGATCTACTGATAGCAGTGAATAATAAGGAGATAGCGACAAACATGGCAAGTGGCATTCTAATTTTGTCTGAAAAAAATATCAGAAATAAGAACTTGGAGTCAAGGAGATCCGAATTCCACTCTTCACCTTGCCTCAGACTTACCTTGTACTGTGCGGTGAGCCCCATTCTTTCTCATCCAGATGGTTGGGATGAGAACATTTAGCTCTGTGGGAACAACAGGTAGGTGACAGACAAAACAAAAGAGTTCATGTAGGTAAAGGGCCCAGGTCAGGTCTGGCCGGTAATCAGATCTTACAGAAACCATTCAAACATTCTAGTTAGATTGACATTAAGTCTTAATTTTTGTCTCTGTTATCTGAACCCCCACCCCCACCCTATGTTTACAAAATCCTTCATTTTTTTAAGCAAGGACAGTCTTTATAATATAGAAGGTAAGAGATGCAAGATACCCACATTCCTTGTCTCCCTGATATCTACCAGGAGGTGTATATCATGGGCTCAGCTGAACAAATGCTCATCTGCATGGAACTAGAAGGAACAAAGACTTTGGGAAATGTGGAGTCTGTTCCAGCTGTGGATAGGGACAGAATTATGGCCAGTACTGAGCATCTCAGATGAAGGTGACAGAAGAGGATCTAAGGCCCAAGGTCAAGTGGTAACAAGAGTCCTCTCAAACTCTTCCCATGGCCTGATTTTGGCTATCACTTGGATGGTGCTCAGCCTCCCATGTCCCATCCTTCCTTCCTTCCCTCTTTCTTTTTCTTCCTTTTTCCACTATCAAATATATTCAACATATGACACAGCATTGAGATAATATACACTAGATATGCAACCATTCAGCTTTATTTTTAAAATCTCAGCATTTTTATGCATTTGCTTAAGATTTTTAGGAATGAAATATTAGAGGTAATATTTTAGGCTCACTGTATCCCTCCTTGAACAATTTCCTTTTCTGTCTTTCAAAAAGCAGTGTGGAGATTCCTCAAAAGACTAGAGTTAGAGGTCCCATTTGACCCTGCTATTTCCCTGCCAGGTATATACCTGAAAAAAATTAAAAGAAATCATACCACAACAACATATGTACTCTCTTGTTTATAGCAGCTCAGTTTGTAATAGCTATATCTTGGAAACAGCCCAAATGCCCATCAAGGAGACACTAGACAAAGAAAATGTGGCTTTTTATAAAATGGAGTGTTACTCAGCCATAAAGAATGATAAATTGGAGTCATTTATATTTGAATGGATATAACTTGAGGACATACTCATCAGCGAAATAAATAAGACATAGATATGTAAATATTGTACCGTTTCTCTAGCATGAAAAACTAAAGCCATAAATGAGGTCCAGAATGTATGATATTGTGAAATAGGAAGAAAATGTTCAAAAGGAATAGAGAAAGAAGATAGGGGAAAACAAAGATAAGGAAAGAAAAAATTTAATAGTTAAAAAAATGGAAACAAAGTATATATGGGGTTGAGAGTGATAGAGTAGGTAGGGAAAAAGGAAAAAAATGAGAATCAAGATATATCATGTACAGATACAAATTTCTAATATTGAATGTGATCATAAAGTATATGTAAAATGTACCAATAAACGCAATTAAAAGTAGTAACTTTTGTTTTGAATATGGTATCCATTATTCACAGACATGTTCTTAGTTCACAAAATGTAATAATTTTTATATATACATATCACATACATAATACATGGGTAACTTCTGCTTCAGACAACTGAGAAAATAAATACTCTGAAAACTGTCCTATTACAAAGTATTTAGAACACAGGTTTTCAGTAAATAAAAGAGCTTATAAAAATGTATGGGAAATCCACAGGGTTTAAAAGTCAGATGAAAACCACAAACAAGAGTAGAAATGAGCTGTCCTGAGGTGTTCCATTACAAAGAAGAAGGAGCAAAAGAGGAAGAAAAAAAGAGGAGAGAAAGAAGAGGGAGGAGGCAGAAAGAAAGGAAGAAGAAAGATAAAGAGAGGAAAACAGCTTTGGGGAAATAGAAATCTGAGACCTCTAGACCAGACTTCAGGGATCTCAAAGAGTTTCACCACCAGAGAAAGACTTAGATAAAGGGGGAAATCCCCCTCTGGCAAAGGAAAGCGAAAAGTGCTTTTGTTGACTTACACATCAGAATGAAAAAACTCTCAAAAGAACCTGCTTCCTTTACATAAATCTCTGGCAGGAAGTTGTCGCTATGTTCCTATACCAATGCAAATCTAAATTGTGACTGTACACTACTTACATGGTACATAAAAGTCAAAGCTAAGGAATTAGTGACCCTAGTTTGGTATTGCTTCTGGGTACCTACCAGAAGAAAATGCAAAAGTTTTGGAAGAAATACACTTCTAGTAGAGTCCCATAGACCTAAAATAAAGATGAGAAAACAATAAAATTAAAAATATTGTGGAGGAGAACAAAAATTGAAAAAACTGTGGATGGTTGCAGAAACAGATATCTTATATCTATCTCAGTATCCTTAGATATAAAAATTAGCAAATATAAAATGAATGTGTATATGCATACATATGAACAAATAGTTAAAAAAATAGAAAATAAAAATTTAAAAGCACCTTGAAAAATAAAAACACTATATAGGATAACCAGCCAGATTTTTAATTGAACTAAATAGAAATAAAATTGGGTGAAGAATGTAATCACTGAAATTTAAATCTCAAGAAATAGTAGAAAACAGTTAAATGAAGGTGCCTAAAAGCAAAAAAGAGCATAGGATATAAATGTAGAAACAACATAGAACACTGTTTTCCACATTTTAATTATCATATAAATTATATCATGCTGCATATATCTTCGGCGACTTGCTTTTTTGCTGTTGTTCATGGTAATGGGGAAGATTTAGCTATGTTGGTATGCGATGGTTTTCTGCCATGTATGTGGACCATTATTCATTTATCTATCTTCTTCCCTTTTTCCCTACCATAGACAGTGCTGTGCTGCACACTTTTGTCCAGTTATCTCTGTTTAAGTGGTTCATCTACCTACAAATGGAATTAGCACTGAAATATGAAAGCCCTAAATTTTCCCAAATGCGCTCCAATGCAATGTATATTCTAAATAGAATGCTGAAGATTTCCCATTGCAGTCTCTCATCCTCACCAATCTTTGCTATTAATGCCAATAATTATGTCCCGTAACATAATTATTTATTTTTGGATAATTTTGTGGATATGAAGAGGCATCAACTGGGCATGTTTTCTACATTTACCAATCACTCTACAAACCTCTTTTGTGAACTGCCCATGTAGGTCCTGAGTCTACAGAGTGGAGAACATTTTGCACTTATTCATCGTGGGTTCTTTCCTCATGTACACAGGTGAAGGTGACACATCCACCCACTTTGCCAGAGTTCTGGGACCACTACTGGGTAGGGAGTTGTAGGCAGAGAAGAAGAACTTCACTGCAAGTGTAAAACCCTTCAGCTCACTCATTCAACCTCTTTGTTAAGCTGCTGAGAAAGACCCCATTCCTGACAGGTGGACTTCACAGCACACTTCCCAACATGTAAACTTGTGTTGTGTTAACTGGCCCCAATTCAGAAGGCTCATTGCATTCCAGATAAGCCGTCCTAATGCTCATCTTTTCCTCACTGATTTGTAGCAATTTTAAATATCTACTGGATACCAGATTTTTTTGGTTATATGTATTCAGTACACTATGGGAAGTCTTTCAACTCAGAATACATTGGTTTTCTTTTTACCTTCCAGACCCGTGAACTGCCCAATATCTTTTCAAAAAAGTGTCTTTCCTACTTAAATCATCAAGTGCAGTATTTGCAGCTTACAGTTAACAGTCATGGATTGTTCAGGACCCTTCCCTGTGAGGTCAGATATGTACAATGGTTAACATCACACATCAAATTGGTGAGGTTACAAGGTGCCCAGACATTTGACCAAACATAATTCTGGATGCATCGGTTAGGCTGAAATGAAGGTGCGAACTTGTGGATGGAGCGAAGCAGACGGTCCTCTCAGATCCATCAGTGACTGGAGAGAATGAGAGGGCTGACTAAGCAGGGACGTGGACTCCTGTCTTCTTACTGGAATGTACTATCAGGGCTTCTGCTTCTCAGGCCTTCAGCTTTCGTCTGGAGCTAGACCACCTACTCTCTCAGGTGTCTTTCTCCTTTTCACTTTAGAACTTCAGAGCCCCATAATTATGTGGCCTATCTCCTAATCATAAATATATATATATATATATGTATTTATAGGAAATTATATTATATTTTATATATATATGTATATATCCTGTTTCTTTAGAGAACTCTGACTAATCTAGACTTTGGTAGCAAGAGCAGTTCTAGAAGAATGGAATTTTAAGAGTAGGTTTTCTGAGTTGTGTCTTTGGTTTGTAAAATTGTCTCTCTAATTTGACTGTAAAGTGACTATTCCCACTAGTAAAGAGAACATGCATAGTCAATATCATGATCTAGCAATGGAAAAACACAAAGTAGCACCATTAGCTATCCTTAAACAATCACCTGGAGAAACCAAGGAGCCTCATGGCTCTGATTATGACACTTTCAAATATTTGGGCAAAATAACAAATATGATGAGACTGACTTGTTGCTCCTAATGTCCCTGGACAAAATAGAGAGATAAAATGCTGAGCTCAGCTATGCAAATTCCCAGCTCAAGAGCTACATCACCGAGAAGTGATTACACAGTCTGAAAATTGAGGACAGAAAACAACCTCAGAAATATCCAGCAGAGGTTCTGGGGCCATGCTGAGTGTCAAGGAGCTGCAGAGAAGGGACACAGCAGGAGATGGCATTGCCAGTACAGCAGAGCAGAATTCCAACAAGGAGCTGGGACTGTCAGTAGGGACCAGAGGCCCAGGATCAGAAAACACCCCCCTTTCCCCTTCATAGCCTTCTTGTGTTATTTTTTGATGGCCTTATTTTTGATGATTAAATGAAATAAATTATATGAGGCAATATTCAAGAAAATAGCAATATTTGTCCTGAGAAAGAAATGGAATATAGGCAAATAAGAAGATAAAATGTTTGGGGATGTGGGTCTGGGGCAGATTTTAAAATGATTATCTTTGCTCCAGGTAGAAAATCTGCTCTATGGAACTCACATCTTACCTTCTGGACAGAAAAAAAAGTCCTTTTTGTTCCAATATTATATTATTATTATTATTACAATAAAGTAATATGGACCCTGGAAAGGACATGTTCAGTGTAAAGAAGTGGAAACGAGAGAGAAAGAAATCATCCATACATTCAGCTGCTGGTCACATTTCAGAGTGTTTTTTTTCAGATAAAGAATGTAATTTTTAGGGATGTGAAATGTTGTCAGTTACTTGAGAGCTGTGACCATAGACAGCGTCAGAGAGAGCAGAGCTGTCATTTTGTTCCCTCCCTGTTGCCACACTGGAGAGCTTGTATTCCCTGGGCTGGGGCCTTGGAGCCGGGACACCCTGCCCCACCCCAACATGCCATAGGCTGCAGCTGCCCGTCTGACCCTCTCACATGAGGCTCCTGGGCATCTTTTCAGGATTTGGAGAAACCCTTGCAGGGTCCTCCAACAGTGCTGAGCCTCTGCTGCATTGTCCATTTCTGCTTGATGCCCAGAAAACATCAAGGTGAATAGTGTGTGTGTGATACAGCTTGTCTCCCAGGGTCGGAGGCCAGGGACAGGGACAAGCCTGAGAGCAGGGAGGTAGGTCTATAAACAGTATATAGAATGTCTTGCCACTAGGGAAGACTGGATCTCCTCTAACTCCACTGCCAGCCCTGAATCCTGGACAATAGCAGCAGTAGCACCCAGACCCTATGATGCCCCTGCCCTCCAAGCCTGGACTGTCCTCCTGCCGGGCTGCAAGCTTTCAAAGCTGTTGGCTTCTCTTATAGAAAAAAAAAACAATGTACAGCTGTGGTCTCCAGGAAGTCACAGTAAACCAATAGGGAGAAGGATGAGTGCAGGTGAGAGGTCTAGGGCTAAAACATTCACTCCTAGCCAGGCCCGGATTATGGCCTTGGTCTTTTCCGGATTCAAGGTCAATGCTCAATTAATCTTGTTTTTATTGTTCCACTAATGAACCAAGAGAAGAGTGGTATGTTCCCCTCTGACCCAAGAGGATTCAGATTGTATTTATCTGCATGGAATTCCACTTAGACAGCTTGGCTGTCCCCTGTGACTAGAGGCCAGAGAACTCACATCTCTTACGTGTGATTCACAAAATTAAAACTGAAGTTTCACTTTCTCCAGGTGCTATCAGATACAACACAAGGACTCTCAGTGGGCACATGGACAAAGAGCCATTTTCATCTTCCAAAGAGGTGGCTTGAACTGTTACAGTCCCCCTCCAAGTATGTCCACCCAAGGTGACTTCAACATCATGCATCCACTTGAAATGCTTTGTGGCAATTTCCAAAAGCCTTGTCATTTAAGCCCACCTGAGACTTTCACAGTGAAATGAGCTGGGCTGGACCGTGGCCAGGCTGTCCCTGCTGGTGTCCTGCCCATGGCAAGACCCTGAGCAGAGCTGTCCTCTAGAAAGAAATGTGAGCCACATGGGTTACTTAATTTTTTCTGGTAGTTACAGGTTTTCGAAAGGAAAAAGAAACAGGTAAAAGTGATATCAGAATATCTTATTTATTACAGTAATCCAAAATAATATTTCAACATATAATGAATATCAAAACTATATTTCAGATTGCTTCTATTTTATTTCTCCCATTCTAAGTTTACAAAATCTAGAATGTTTTCACAAATATAGAATATGTCAATTCAGATGGTTAATTTTGTTAGAAATGTCGATCCACGTTTATATCTCATTTCTCTCTGAGTTCATTGATTTAGTGACTTCTCAAAACTCAGAACAGACTCACTATTGCAGATGCAAACAATGTAGTGGAATCTCATTTGTTCCCTGGTCCTCTGGGGGTCGTTAGTCTTGGTCACCAGGTCCTACTTCCACTCATCAGAGCTCACGCCTAACACATCCAAGTGCTTCAACTCCTGCCACCCAGGCACTCCCCCAGCTTCCTACGTCTTCACCTGTGGGAGCCACCTGCCAATCTCTCGCAGGTGTCTTTTATTTAGCCCTGAGAACAAAGCTTCTCCTTTTTACATTACTGAAGTTTTCCTGTCCACTAAATGTGTTGAGAATGATCACCTATTTAGTCCTTCCACCCCCCACTGGGTCTGCAATCCCTCAGACCCTCCTCCATACTCGCATGTTCCTGACCCAAGCAGACAACTAGCATGACCCTGTGTTGATGACTGTTCTCATAGAGCCATGTTTTAGCCAACTGCCATGCCCAGAAGAAAATGAATTTAAAAAAAAAAAATAGAGTTTCTCTATGCTGTTTGAGTGGCCTTAAACTCACTATGTATCCCAAGCTGGCCTTGAACTCATAACAATATTCCCACCTCAGCCTCAGAGGGCTGAGATTATAGACCTGTACCTGGCTTGAAAATGGATATTAATTACTTATTTTACCAAGCTCAGTGCAGGACTTTTCTCCAATAGAAATAGAATGTGAATCATATCTTTAATTTTAGTCTTCTGATAGATACATTTTTTAAAAAGGTTAAAAAAAACACTCAGGTGAAATTCATGTTACTATTTTTTATTGAAGCAATACATTCAAAATATTATTATTTTAAAATATGTCTAAAAATATAATTGAGATTTTTTAAACTGAATTTTTTTATCCTAAGCTTTTCAAATCCAGAGTGCCTTTTATAATTATAGCATATTTCAATTTGGATGGTAAATTTTTATTGGAAATACCTGATCTATATTTAGACCTCATAAATTGGCAGTTGAAAAAAGTAGATTCACATATCCAAGTTGTTTCAAACACTCTTATAAAAGTTTTCCAATAACTGAGTCAAGTAATGGTTTTTCAATTTAAGCTAATTTGAACTAAATAAAATGAAAAATTCAGCAGCTCAGCCTCAGTAGTCACACTCTTGTGGATCTGTAGCTCAAATTGAAACAGTGCTAGTCTAAATGATAGCGTCCAGCTAAAGCCAGGTGGTCCCTATGCTCAGAGTCCTCTGGTAGCTTCCGCTGCAGGATCAGAGACAAAGTTCTCACACAGCCCGAAGCCTTTGCTGTCTGCTTGCACCTCTCCTTCTATCCTCGCCCCTGCCTCTCCCCTCCCTACTAAAGCCATGGCAGCTGGCTGGGCTTCCCCCTGCCAGAGGTGGCTCCCACCATCTCTCTATGCCACAAATCCCCCTCTTATTTCCTTCAGATTTCTATTCAGATGCCCGCTTCTCTGCCTGTCCTCACCTCGCCAGTCTGCTTATGATCCGTGAACCCCACCCACACTGACACTTCAAACCCTCCTTCTCTGACCAGTTTTACTGCTTGTCTGTCACTACCATCAAGCCACCTCTGTATTGTACTCATGTGAGATGACTCCTATCTTGTGTCCTCCTTCAGTAAAGTATAAACACTAGCCTATACGGACAAAAGCTTTTCTGTTTCATTCACTACTGGATCTCCAGCCCTTAGCACCTCATTTCTCGAGTGGAGGAGGAAATGAGTATGTGTAAGGGCATTTATGTCACAGAGTGATGCTCTTGTCTCCGTTCCCAGATGTGAAAAGAGGACCCACAAGGGAAGAAGGTAAGTCTAAAGGAAAACACATAAGAAGTAACCAGAAAGACCAAAATGCAAAAGGTTTAGCTCCAAATTCCATGTCATTTTACCCTATATGCTGCCTTTAAACACTGCTGCTCATCCCAGACTTTCAAGGAGAAGATGAGCGCTATATAGAACACTAAAAACTATAAATATTTCAAATACCAAATCAGCCGGTCAGCCGATGGTAGCGAAGTATGCACACCGATGGACAATGGGCTCTCTGACTTTTGTATACTCCAGTTGTGCAGTTTTGTGTCATATGGCTAGAGTCAGAGAGCTTTGCTTTGAGTGTCACACCCCACTACTGTCCCTCCTGGACGCTCCCTGTGACAGATGTGATGGTGGGCGGCTGCCCTATGGACCTGCCCTCCAATCTCATGTAGCCTGAAGTCCACGTCTGTAGTCAAGCCTTTAAAACTTGCAAGTGTGTGTGTGAATGGTAATTGTCTTTCTATTCTAATAGCAAGCAACTTCAAAAGATATCTTCAAATAAAATAACAGCCACAAGTTGTGTGCTAGCTTTTTAAATGTACCTCATCAAAAAATTCTTCCTAAACCCTATGAGCTAGGTATTATCACCATGCCATTTTGATGGATGAGGAAACTGAGTCTTGGATAAGTGCCAAAGTTATGGTCTTATGATTATTAAGAGACAGAACTGGGACTTAAATCTAGGTCCATCTGCCTGCAACCTCATCAACAATAAACTATCCAGCAGGCCTGTTATTTCTTAAAATGTGTAGTCCAGATATTTCCTGAGAACAATATAGAATTCGTCCAACAAGTCAAATTAAAACCTATTCATTTTCCAAATAAATTCACAAGTTCATCCGCACATATGTAGACTCTTGTAGCAATTACATTACCTCGAATTTGCTTAATGGAATGACAACTCAGCAAAGCACGATGGAACTCAAAGCACCTTTTATTAACATTGTTCTCTCTATAAATCCACCCGTGAGTCAAGTTAATGATAACAAATCATTAGTGAAAAAGCACCTTCTCGAATCTGCACATTTTGGTCCTGATCTTGGGATCCATAAAGTTTGGCATAAATGTATAGTCTCAGCTTCCCTCTGCATCACGTGCAACAACTTGGGAGAGACTAATTCAGCCCAAGCGCTGTGTTGACTATCATTTGTTTTTAAGTGACACACATATTTCATATTCTCAATGCACAATCGACCTGCTTAAGTACGGCCATTAATATTCACAACATGGCCGCGACAAAGAGCAGTGCAGTGAAAGGGCCGGCTGCATGTCAAGTTCCTCCAGGGAAAAGAACCATGTGCTCCTGTGTAAAGGGCCTCAGTGACAGCACATCACAGCATCCCCTTCGAAGAAGTTCATATAGAGAAAATGAAATTTGTTGGAAGGATAGGTGCAAAACTCAAAGACAGGCAGAGAGCTAGGGCTTAGTTGTGCTGGGATGAGCAACAGGAAAGAACACAGGCTGCACAGTCAGGCTGCCCTTTTTCTAAGCAGTGGCCCGGCCTTTGCTTCTGTCCCTCCATCTGCTCACACACAGAAAGACCACAGTGCTCTGGAGTTTACTACATGCTTCCTTGTGAGAAACCTGACAGTAACTGAGCAGCCTACATGCTCAGGGCATAAATCAGGAGTCCCTGTTGGTTTGTGCAGATGTACAAGGCGTCAGGAGTCAGCTTTGCAGAGGATGGATGTGGGGTAAGGTCTGCGTGCTCTGCTCTCAGGACCATGGGTGGACAAAGCCAGAAAAAGTGTTTAATATCAATGCAGCTGCATTTGGGCAATTCTTAGTCCACACTCTTTTTTCACAAGATTTATTCTATTTTTCATTACAGACCAAACATCACTAATCCGAAAACCTGAAACTCAAAATAAATAGTCCTAAATCCGAAACTTCCTGAGGGTGGAATAAGAGAAGTATCTCCAAGCCTGACCGGAAGTTTGAAAAATGAAACGGAATTAAGGGAACTATGGAAGAATATTGTGAGTGATCTTGAAAACAGATATACAGACCCTAAGGTATCAGCAAACAAGAACTTGGAGAAAAATTAGGAATTTGAGTTCCAGAGATAAGCAGGGCCCAGATCATAAAGGGGCATCTGTATCTAACTAATGAATTTATAAAAACTTCAACTGTTATAAACACCAACTCACAGAATCAAAGACAGCCTGCCCAGAAAATAAGTTGCATAACCATTGACTTTCTACTGTCCTTTCAGAGTTTCACAATTTGCATCAGCATTTAACAGGCCCTGAGAATTCCTGTAACTGATACATAAAAATACCTGCTTAGTTTTGTTTAACCCAGGGCTTTCCAAGTGTGTTAAATTATGGATTTTCTGCCTAACCCATCTCCTATGGAACCCTCATTAATCCAGTTTGGAAAGTCTACATTGGAGGCCATGGGGATCCTATTGGAGAGTTTTAAAAAGCAGAGTTAAATGATTCAACTTGTGCTTTCGAAATGGCCTACTGCCTGCTGCAGAGAATGGAGTAGAGGGGTGGAAGCCAAGATGCGAGGAGACTAGCGAGGCGCTGCAGTAATTATCTAAGGGAAAGATGATGACAGACTGATCTGAGTCCTGGTGGTGGGGCTTCTGTGGCTGGGAAAGTCATGGCTGCTTAACATCCTAATACAAATGATGGTTCCATGGCAGGCTCCATTTAGGAAGATAAAACACGAGCATGAGACTGAACTTTATTACGAGAACCAAGAATGGAAGCACTAGCAGGGGGCAGGACAATTACCAAGCAATGACTATAACTCTCCAGCCTAGAAAGGATCTGGCATTCAGAAAGGACAATGCCCCTTTTACAATGGAACTCTACAGCCTGCCTTCTGGGAAGGCCTCCCTGAGCCAGCAGGGCTGGCCTGACCTACAGATCGATCCATTTCAACAGAAGTGTTGTCTTAAACGAAAAGGCTATCGTGGACAACGTGGAGGGAGTCTCAGTGCCAAGCCACAGAATTTACATTTTAACAAAGGCCTTACCCAGGTGGTGGGTTTGTCTTTCTACTTTAAAATTCTTATTGCAAATATATCAGTTTTATATGGCTAAGTAAACTATTCCAAAATTTTGTAGCTTGGAATAAGTATTTATCATTATCTCATGGTTATCTGGGCTGACTGAATCTATTAGGTGGTTCCTCAGGGAGTATGGAGTCAAGCTTTCTGTTAGTATCACAAAATGCCTGAGATAACTAAATTATAAAAAGGAAATATTTATTTTGCTGCACTATTTTGAAAACTCTGGTCCATAATCAGCTAGCCTTGCTGCTCAGGACCTGTGATAACACAGGAGCATGAGTTAGAGAAAATCATTCATCCTCTAGCCAAAAAGCAAAGAGAGAGCAAGGAAAATGTCAGGATCTCACAATCCCCTGTAAGAGCCTGGCTCCCAAGACCCCAGGTCTTGCAGGTGCACCTCCTCCCAGTTGCACTATTCTGAGGATCAAGCCATCAGAGTGGGGACCATTCAAAAGCCAAATTAAGTATGATGTCAGCAAGGGTTATTTATGCCCTGTGGTCATCTAGAAGCTTCATAGAGACAGGGACACTTAAAATGTTCTCTCTATGTTGCCAGAAGTTGGGGCTGGTTGGTGGGATATCATCCAGGGCTCTTAGCTGGGACACCTCAGTTTTCTTCTATGCAGCTGTTCACATGACTAACATGGGTTTCTCATAACATGGCCCCAGGTGCCAAGACACCAAACCCTGACTTATAAGTGCACCTCAGCCCTGCTGTGTCATGCTTTCCACTGGCTCACTGACCACAGTGTGTCACATACCAAGTCTCAGGTCTATATGAGGGGATTACACAAGCCCGTGCGTAGTAAGAGATGGCTCACTGAGGCCATCATGTAACAAGCTACCATACTTTGCTTGCAAAATTGCATACAGTACATATAATCAATCTTGCAATGTTCTCCTCTGTCATCATTGCTGTAATATGAAGGAAAATCTAATTGGAAATCAACAGAGAAACCAGTGTTGAATGCACACAACAGAAAAGTCATTTGTGAATAATTTTAAATATCAACAATCTAGCCAGGCATTGTGGTATACAATTGCAATCCAAGCACTGAGGAGGCTGAAACAGGAGGATCAACACAAGTTCAAGTCCAGCTTGAATTACTCAGCAAGACTCTGTCTCTAAAAAAAAAAAAAAAAACAGAAAAATAACCAAAAACAAATATCTGAGGGACAGGACAAGGTTCATCCCAAGGTCTATCTGTCTTTTCTTAAATGTATAATTTAGTAAAACACTTGCTCTTGTTTATCTGAGAAATGTAACAAAAGCTGCTTACAAAACTAGTAGGAGGATTTAATACATATGTGTATGTTTATAAAATAAATTACTCCCAGTATAATAAGAAAGCATCCTCGTTTTTGCTCTTTTCTCCTCTTTATGCTGCAGTCTGCTTCATTTTAATCAAAATGTACATGACGTAGTTTTAACATTATCTTTCTGATTTTAATACACTGACTTTCCTCTTAAGCTTCCTCTTTAGCATTTTTAGTTGCTGTGAAGTATTCCACTGTGTTGATGCACTATAATTTATGTAATCTCACTCCTGTCTGTATGCACTCATAAATTCTCATTTTCACTTTTTAAAATTACACTAATACAGTATCTAAAATATTTATCTCTAAAAACTCATTATCTGATAGTATTTCTTAGAACTGATACTTGGCAGTAAAAGTATGTAAAAATATTTATGACATTTGCAATACATTGCTAAACAGTCTCCAAAATATGTGTATCTTCTTTGCCACAGAATTATTCACACAGGGTTGTTATTATTGTTATTTTCTCATAATGAAATATGCACCCTACTTTCTTTACTGTGTCTTTGAGGGCACTCTATTTTAGGAAGTCAACAGAGTTCCTAAATCTCTCACTTGCACACCTTGGGGTGTGTGTGTGTGTGTGTGTGTGTGTGTGTGTGTGTGTGTGATCCTGGGGATCAAACCCAGACTCATTGTTTGCAAGATAGGTGCAGCACTCACTTGGGCTAAATCTCTAATCCTACTCTACCTTCTACTCACATTTTAAATTGTGTTATACCATGTACTTACAACTTATTGAGAGAGGTTATCATATATGTGATCTGTGACACTTTTCCAGAGATTTTTAGTCAAATAACATAGTTATGTTTATTTCCAATTTTGATGACCAAGAAAGTACTGCTCAGAGACTTTGAGTACTGAAGGAGTCTGGTTAAGTCCAGAGTAGCTTTGAGAAAAAAATATTCTGATCTTTTCTTACCAGAAAAGCATACATTTTTATGATTCTCTGAGAAGCTGATAATTGTATTCAATCAGAAAAATATTTATAGTGAGCACGTAGAAGATATTAGATTAGACTAGGTAATCAGAAAAGAATAAGATTTTCTTTTGAATAGAGTAGGGTAATATACATGCACAACACATGTTGGTTCATATTCATTGCAACGAGATTGTAATTCCTATTAATATCTCTGAGTTATAAAAGACCCAAAACATTAATTGATCTCATGCTATGTGCAAGGTACTGTTTTCCATACTGTACATGTCCAAGTTGAACTAAAGGCCATCTTCCTTCTTCAAGACAGTGAAAACACAGAGCAGAAGTAAAGCAAGCCTACCTTGTGCCTGGCAGTGTCTCACTAGGAACTTTCAGCAAGCCTAATCTCCCCACTTTCCACAGTTGAAGCTCAAACGATCCACGGGTTCACACTTCCCTGAAAACCTGAAGCCAGTTCAAAAAATGAGAAGGCTTTAAGCAGGCTCTAAAGTAACAGGCAGGACCCAGAATTGTAGAGAACAACAAAAGCAAGCACTGAACTAGGAAGAAATACAAGCCCCGGTAGGTACCAGCTTTGTAAAAAGCTTCTAGAATTTCCATTCCATATCTCCCTCTCCCCAAAATGGATGTAGCCAGTCCACTACAGTGCCTGTCACCTGCACAGCACTGCTCCAGCTCTCAGGAAAGTTCTGAATTAAATGCTGTTAAATGGGCCTCCACGGAGTTTAAGTGATGCAGAACTGACTAGGGAAGAAGAAAAAATGGGATACAATTAAGTGCTAATTGGGTGGGCTTGACTGTTAGTCAGCTCCCTCCCACTCACCAGAGGAGATAAATCCCTGGGGCACTTATTTAGCTAGACTGCTGGGTCCCTCCACCCCTAGAGATTCCTATTCGGTAGGTCTGGAAAGGAAGTAAACTCCAGAAATTCCAGATAATCCACATCTTCCGTTATGCCTCATCATTCACCTCTGAAACCAGTGATTCACAAACTGACCAGAGCAGCCAAAATCACCCAGTGCCTTGGCAAACCATATACAGATGCTCAACTCATCCCTCACAATGTCTGCTTCTCCAGAACTTCCACTTCCTATGTGATATAGACCCTCAGTCATTAATACTCTTATGCTTAATGGCTTGAAAATCATTTCTCTTAAGGCCAAGCGAGTTCCAGGGAAAACAAGCACACCAAGACAGAGCACAGTGCACAGAACTGCAATTCCAGCTCCTTCTGCTTGCAGCAAGGTCATGCTCTTTGAACCTCACTTTCCCCAATCTACAAAATGGAAGGAATGATTCCAACTTCACTGAGTTGCCAGGATATAGAATGAGGCAGTAAATGTTTAGGCTGTAATATTGTACCAAGCATTAAGATATTGGAAGGCATGAACTGAGAAGAGATTCTCAGAAGAGGGTGCTGCAAGCACCCTTAAAAGTGTGCAATATTTTCATTTCAGAACTGGGGATGCAGGTAAGATCTAGGATGAGAAATGAACAGATGTTATAGGTACAGGGAATGAAGGGAAGTGTTTGAGGTAGTCTGAAATGAAACAAGATGGTGATGATCCAGGCAAATTGATGATGATGGTGATGATAATGGTGATTATGATGATGATGATGATGATGATGACAACGACGATGACGACGACGACAACAACAATGATAATATAATTTGTGATTCTCAATACATTATAAAGAGCAAATGAGAAACTAGGACACAACCTGTTACACTGGGTCTTGCAAAGGTCTAGGACAACCTCTGGTACAGTAGCTAAAATTGTTAGTTGCAAATAATACATCTAGCAACAGGTCACCAACCTCAGAGGGAAATTTTTCCCAGAGGGAAAAACTCAATTGCTCGATGGCACACAAGGGAATCCTTTCTTTTTTGGTCTATTTCAGGCTGGCCTTGGTTCACTTTTCCTGACTTGTATTGAATCTTCTGATTGAAAGGATCATCCACTGAAGATTTCCCCTGTGAAGTCTGCTGCCTAAGGCCCCTTGGACTGTATCCATCTTAGCAAGAGTTTTCTTGCCCAACTGTTGTCCAACAAGATGAGTGTTTATCATTTAGATGCTGTTTTTAGGTTGATCAGCTGAAGTTTTCCTTTTAGTGTCTTCTTCAGTTTATGACTCTCCAATGGGAACAGAAACATGAATAACACTCTTCAGGCCCTTTTTCTGTGGAGGTAGAAATAGGGATAAATTGCTTGGAGGAATTTCCACCATACATAGAGAAGCTGATGATAACAGCTGAAATTTGTTCCTATAGTTGTGAATATCCCCAGTTGTGAATATCCTTCAGCTTTTGCTTCTCCCATGATTTGGTGATTGAAAGTCCACTTAGTCTCCAAGTTCCATGAGGGCATAGATTTCTATCAGTTTCGATAATCCCCACTACCGCGGCTCTTGCACGTAAAACAATTCCAAACATTGTAGATGCTCAACAAATTTAATTTTTTTCTTCCTCTCCACCTCTTCTCTCTTACTTTTGATCAAAATGACCTATAGAGCAGTAAAACATTCTTTGTCAGAAACATTTTTAATCAGCTCTGCAAGGGCAGGTTAGTCTTTCAAACCACTCTGAACCTGCTATGGTTTGCAGAGATTCTGCACATTAACATGGCCAGAAAGCCTGCCTCGTTTTCACCTTTTCTCTATGTAAAACCAGTCTACACTACTTGAAATAAAATATGTGTTCCTCACTGTTAGCATGAGACTAGGAGACCCAGGAAGGGGACCTATACACGACCCTGCTTCTGCTGGGCTTGGAAAGAGCTCTGTACACAGGTAAATTGGTATACTGGGACTCACTTTTCATGTAATGCATGTCTAGGTTACTGTGCAATGACTAGATTCTGGTTTCTGACATGTGTCGATGTGTGTATGTATATGTACACATGTGCACATGTATGTAGGCTTTCATGGATTTTTGCACAACTAATGAAAAAAAAAAAAAAACAGTTTAGGTTTGACACTGAACCTAACCTCAAAGAAAGAACTCAGGAATGCTTACAGGTGGTTTTTTTTATAAGACAAATGTGGATAATGAAAGAGATCTTCTGCTGCTTCTCTGGTTTGGGAAGGAAGAGAATGCCCTGGTGGCACTCTGGATGGCAGAGGGTAGAGAGGGTGGAGTCCCTCCCTTTCTCTTAAGCACAGCAGCAAACCTGGTTCTAGTGGTCAGGATAGGGAGGATGAAAGTGGCCTTGGCATAGGAAGAGAGCCACATCTGTTTCTTCATTAGCTCAGAATCCCCACTGAGCTGGTGACGCCTACCTCTGCCCAATGGATCCCAGCTCAGGGAGCAGCTCTGCCCCCCCCCCCCAGTAAGCCTGGTGCTTAGTGCTCACCAAAGGATTTCTAGAGATGATAGAAAGCACTTCATTTTAAACACAAGCAAGTTGGATACAGAGACATGAGAATCTCTTTGAGGGCTTAAAACCTAGTCCCCAGTAGGACAACCCAGAGTCAAAAGCATAGCACCCAAACTTCTTTTTATTGAATGGGTCATTCAAAGCTTCCCTGAGGTGATAGGGATACACTGAGGACATCAGCTTAGTAATGGAGCCTCCACAGTCACCTCCGTCCTGATCCCCACTGGTGAGGTAGCTGGTATAATGTCGATGTGTGTATGTATATGTACACATGTGCACATGTATGTATGTAGTCCTTTCTAGGACTTGATCACATCGCAATTCGGTATGTGTCCTGTGTAGGGTTGCGTGTACTTCCCAGTATGCAGTGCTCTAAGGATCCCAGGAAGGGAAACCCACGTGGCAAGGAAAATTCAGTGGTTCCCAAGGACAGAAGCTAGACATGGTCCAAAGGGGAAGGCCACTTCCTGGAGAACATATCTCATTTCCCACTAATACCTGCACTGAGAATTGATAGTCTGTCTGTCCTTCCAGATCCAAGAACCCTGCAGCCTGAGGAGAATGCTTTCTCATTCATTAAAAGGTGATACATGGCATATAAGAGTCTGGCACAGGCTGGATTTACAGTGTCTCCTGTGTCCTTAGGAGAAGCCTATCTCCTGGTGGTAGAAGCCAAATCAAGGAGGAAATCTGAGATTGCAGAGATGGAGAGAGATGGGAAAGGGAAAATGGAAGGGAAGGGACATGAGGAGTGAGGAAGGGAAGGAGATGCAATCAGGCCACATTTATTTTTCTAAACTCAAGTGCCCACTGAACAACCAAAGAAGGAAGAATTTTTTTTTTCTAGAATCATCTGTCACTGAACAGCACCTCCTGAGGTCCTCTTGAACATCTGTCCTTGCATGGGGCTTTGGGGACAGAGCAGGGCTGTAACACAGCCACTGTACCCCAGCTCCTCGGAAAGGTGACCAGGTGGCAGATGTATGAAGTTCCCTTACCATCAAGCCTGTCTGTCACAAAGAAGCCAGAAATCTAAAATCCATCTTCCTCAGCCTCCCTTACAGCTGGAGGTCCAGATGTGGCTTTTATTTTCATGCTCATTTCACGCACGGAATTGGAAATGAGTCAAGATCGGAAAGTCAGGCGGTAGACACCAGCTACCTCACCAGAGGGGATCAGGACAGAGGTGATTATCGAGGCTCCATTGCTAAGCTGATGTCCTCAGTGTACAAACGGCTCCCCTAGTCTACAGTCTTAAGTGTGGCATGGGCAGCAGCATCTATAAGGCCTCCCTTCCGGTGCTGTGTGTGTCCTATTGGAAACAGCTCTACCAGCAGTGCTGGCAAATATCTAATCACTTGTTTTTTAGAGGACAGAAAAAAAGCTGTGATAGCAGTTACCAGTTTCCATGGCATGAATATTTCCCAAACGGCTGTGTCCATATGCATCATTATATTTTGTTTTCACTCTGTGAACATGACAGATGTAAATAAACTCAAGAGCACAGAGAAGAATAAAATGTAGTAAGATAATTAGATGAGATTTAAGCATTTGTTACCTTTGCCTTTCATATCACTCACTTAATTATATGTTTGTAAAATGTAAATTTTAATAATGACTGTATTCCACAACCAGCTAGCAACAATTCTTGAAAAGCTGCCAGCCCTTGAGAGTCTGTGCAGACTCACTCCAGCACCTCTGATTCCAGCCCACCCCAGAGGTGACGAGCCGGGAGTTCCTTATATCCCAGTGGCCTTCTGAGCTCACACGGCTGAGGATCTTTTCCAGCCAGGGCAGCTCCAGGGGCAGGCAGAATGATGTCACATACCTCATGCCCTGCAAAGATTTTCTGTCAATGCAGGAATGGGAAGTAGTGAGTGAGCACATAGTCCCCACACCTGATGGTACAATGTTGAGACGTGTTCCTCAGTGTTCAGAGGCTGAAAGGAATTATACAAAGGTATTCATGGCAGTGACCACTCATTGATGCATCCCATAGTGTTTTTCTTCCTTTCTATATCTTACTTCCTGTTATGGTTTATACCTAGATGTCCCCCCCTAAAAGCTTCATGCACTCATAGGTGGGGTTTTGGGGAAGTGATTGGATCATGAGGGTGTGACAATCATCACTGGATTCATCCACTGATGAGTCTAGAACTATATGTGATGTTGGGAGGTGGAGCCTGGTTGCAAGAGGCAGATCACAGGAAGCATGGTTGGGAAGAGCTTATCTCCCTCCTCAGCTCCTTCCTCCGTGCTCTGTACTTGCTATCCACTGTGCTCTGAGCAGTTCTCTTCTGCTATGCCCCTCTGCACTGCTCTCCTGTCTTGACACCAGCTAATTGTAGACTGAAACCTTTACAAACTATGGCCAACACAATCTGCTCTTTGTTTTAGTTGTGAGTGTCAGGAATTTTGTCCCAGTGATGAGAAAAGTGACTAAGACACTTCTTCATTCTCTCATCAAGCTTCCCACTACCAATCTCCAAATAAATTCTTTATACCCTAATTCTTGTCTTATAATAAAGATAAGCAAAAGAAAGTATTCCAAAATTTGTTTTGGTTTTCTCTGATCCAGTATTTATGGGGAAAAAGCAGATTCTGAGTGCCCTGTCATCTGTGCTGGGTGCAATGTTAAGTCCACTGGTTCTTCTGTCAACCTTCACAGCAAGGTGTACACAGGTAGATAATATTTCACAAGAACACTCCTTCCAAATATGAATCACAGTGTAAGCAGCTCAATAAGCCTTAAAGATCTCTAAGTCCAGTGCCTTTGTTTTTCAATTGAGGAAACTGAGGTATGAAGAAGGAAGAGACCCTCCAGCAGTCACTCTGAAAATCAGCAGCAGTAATGGAACTAGGAACTAGTTTCCTGATTACCCACGGATGCCCCTGTGTACTGGGGTCAGCAAGGCCTCCAGCCTGAGCTCTTCTTATTACAAAGATGTAAAGAAATCACTCCTCTTCTCCCTGGAGATACCCAGTTGCCTTTCCCAGCATTGTAAACTTGTCTCAGCTCAAGGATTTGCTAAGTGACAATCCCCTGGGCAGTGTTGTTAGAAATTCTAAGCTGGAACCACAAGTTATAATAAGACTGGACACAGTGAGAGCCCCAAGCCCAGCAGAATTCATCTCTGAAGCAGCAACTCACACAGCAGTGTTGGGCGACTTTTCAGGAGGAGTTTCCAATCTGTGGGCACTGGGCCCATTGACCCTGGGGGAAGGAGGTAAGGGAAAGTCAGCCTTAGAGCTCCGAGACCTCCAAGCTTCCATCTCAGGCACCAGGGATGACTTTCCTAAGACTCATCAAAGTCTGCTAGGGAATAATGAAGGTCTACTCCCATTAGCATGCTGCTTAGATAGGAATGTGACAGATACTCTTTCATCCAGAGTGCATGTGACAGCTTCGTGGAAGGAGGGGTCACAATGCTCATTTCCAATGAACAACTCGAGACTCAGTAGGGTTAAATGACATGCCCAAGCTCACATACATACTAGGAAAGCTGGACTGGCCATCTAAATTTGAAGGATTCTCTCAGCTACGCAGACCACTAAAGGACAGCAGAATTGCTACTCTCAGGCAGACGGGTCAAGTTTATGATGTGTAAAGGAATAACAACTGGTGCAGAAGAGCAGAGTACAAGATATCACATAACAAGGGTCAGGGGAAGTCAGCATACCTAGAGTTTTAAAGACAAAACTGGGTTGGGCAGGATCCAGGGAGTAATAGGGATATGAAGTGAGTGATATGATAAGATATGAAGTGAGTCCTCTAAGAGGCTGAGCACACCAAGAGTTTACACCTGTCTCAAGTGAGAAGATACTGTTGAAAGGGGACAGGGAAAATGGTTCCGGAGAATCCAGAGTCTGGAAGCCAAGTCAGAGCCAAATTTTTTAACCAGAAATGAATCAAGATTTGAGCTTGAGGAGAAAAAAACTAGAGAACAGAAACCTGGTTGGGAGGGGACAGATGTCATCTAGAGCCGTGATATTATGCCCTGGATAAGTGCACACAGCTCTATACTCTTCCACTCAGCAGATGTGGCTCTTTTGATCCACCACCTGCTCCAGTGCTTCTTGCTGTCTGGCAGACTGGGAATGTTACTCCATGTTGTTTTCTGGTTGACTCCTTTACAACCTGCTTTGAAAGATAAATGGAATTTCATCTGGAAGTGATGGTGGTGGGAACTATAGGAGGAGGAAGAAGTTGACAATATCCAGCAGAAACAAAGCAAGACAATGTCAGGAGGAAAGACAGATAAGTCTAAGGTTTATAGCAGGGCTGGGCATGCTGGTGTAGGAGGACGGTAAGAAGAAAAGAGGACTAGTTGACAAAGGTCAGCCTATGTAGATGGTCAGAGATCTTGATCAATACCAAAGAACCCTTCTGTGTACTTAATGCAGAACCAATGGAGAGCTTCGGGGCACTAGAAGAATGTTTATATGGCCAGTGGGTGGGAGGACAGAGGGGAAGGGCAGAGACGAACCAGGAGGGTGATCAAAGGCTGTGTCGAGTCCAGTTAAAAGGCTACAGCAATGATATATTTAAGAAAAGCATCCTGGGTGGGGAGGATGCTCCGACCTGGGAGCCAACGCAGGAGACTGCCTTTCTCAACATTTTCAGTACATCCTGGGTTTCATATTGAATCCTGGCACTTATTCCATAGAAATGAAGTAGAGCAACATCACAGAAAACCCTCTGCCAAAACAGGTGAAGCAAGAATTTAAACATCTTTTTTGTATAACCTATATTGCCTGTCAAAAAATGCCTGTCCAGCCCAAACTGAATTTCTGTCCTTTTAATTCAAGTGCAAATGGACTGAAGGCTCAGATAACAACATCAAATTGGTTAATCAACTTTCATCCCATATTTATATTGCAACAGGGAGATTTTATAGTTTTCTGCAGCTCGGCCCGGTATTCTGTGAGAGGCAGCCAGCATTTTATGTTCCCTTAAAATTGCAAACCAGAGGCCCCTGTGCTGTCAGTGACCCACCACCCAGCCTGCTAACCAGCACTCTCGCCTTTCTGGACAGGTCCAGTCGGTTCCATTTTCATTCTGAGCATGGAAGGCCCTGCAGGAATAGAGTTATGTTTTACTGGAGAAATGAAAATCGTTTTTTGATCTCATCATCCCATCACCGCAGAGGGATGCCAGTGAAGCTGCAGAACAAGTAAAATTACTGAAAATATTTTAAACTTAATTTTCTGTGTCAGGCAGACCCGTAACCACACTCATTGCTGGCCTGGTTAAATCTTTCCATGCTTCCTATTGTTCACAGGCTGGAGTCGGAGACTTGCATGGTCACACACACATACACACACACACACACACACACACACACACACACACACAGCACAAGGCCTTTGGGAATCTGGGTCCTTCCTCTGTTGTTTCTCAAGAAGTGGCTTTCTGGGACCTGAGAAGTCCCGTCATCAGGCTGGCACTGCGAATCCAGCTGTGGGCATCAGCACTCCTTCCATGGGCTTTGCATCCTAATGAAGAAGACACACAAATAACACACAGGTAGCAAATGAAATTAGTAATCACAGACAGTATATGGGCTGTGAAATGAGAAGAGACTCAGAGAAAAGTGGGAGGAAGGTGGAAAGGGAAAGGGGGATACTTCAGAGAAATGAGCTGGCCAGGCAGAGGGAACTGTATGAAAGCTCCAAGGGGAAACTAGGGTGTGCAGGACTGAGAACCAGTGGAAGCAGAGGAGGTCAGCAAACACCAGGGCTGGGGGTCAGCAGTTTCTTTCTCACTCTCACGAATCTAGGCTTTACCTCAAGGGAGTGACACAGAACAGAAATTTCAGAAAAATCCCTTTGACCTCAACAGAGAAGATACAGCAGGGAAAAAGAGGGAGACCAGGCTGGGGCCTCTGATCCAATAAGCTAAAATGAGGAGCTGAATGGGAGTAGAAAGGGTAATCAAGGGGCGCCAGGGAGCCGACAGTCACATGTCCAGCATCATCTTCCTGCTACCAATCCCTCCACCCTCCTGGGGCTTCCCTGTCTGCTGAAGATCCCGTCCTGTTTCCTAACTTGGGCCATTTCTCCTTTCTCCCTTGGTGAACTCCTATCTATCCATTAAAACCAACAACTAAATTATTTTCTCTTCTGTCATCTCTTGAAAGCTATTATCCCTCTTTTTATGTGCTCCCACAACCTATTTCCTCATCAACTTTAATATGATGAACTTTTATATGATTCTTTTGTATCTTGGGACAGTTGAGTTTAAAAAATAAACTTGAAATATGCCTCCCCTGCTAAACTGTAGTAAAAAGGAAAAAGACATACATTATTGAGTTCCTAACACACTCACAGCTAAGAGCAGTGTCCCTAATTAATGTTGGATGAATAAATTGCAGCCAATAACCCCACTTCAAACCAAATCAGAAATTATTGCACTGAGAAATGACCACCTTGGGTGACTTCTCTGTCAAACAGACAGCCAGGTATTTGGGAAACAACTGCCTAAATGCTTAAAAGAGGTAAAGGACAAGAGTCTTCCAGCTCTAATACCCAGTCCTGTGGCTTGAGTTATTTATGGAAATTATGACCAACACTATCATGATAATTAAATCCATATTGAACACCTATTCACTAGTGCTGAGACTTGGAGGGAGCAAAGAGGAATCCAGTTCATATCTGGGCTGCCTTAATTACAAGCTCCTTGTAATCAACATTACTTTCCCTGGTTACATTTCACAGCTAATTTGTTTTTCTCACAAAAATCTAATTCTGTGCCCAAGACAAAAAGTTTATTGTATTATTGCACATTTTTAAGGTTCTAGTTTTTTAAAAAATAATAAATCCCACAAAAACAATTAATTTCTAAAAATGAAATTCTCCCCATGTGGGCTTAAGATTAATGACATTTGTTTATTATTAGATGATCTGTTTTCAATAAGTGGTATGAAGAAGAACAGACTCCCAGTCTTGATGCATTTATTTTCAGAAGCCAAATTGTTATAAACAAAATCAAATGTAATTCTCCAGAATGGTAACAGGTTATTAACTTCTTAAGCCATTCCCTAAAGAATTTTAGATCTAAAAAAAAAAAAAAAAAAAAAAGAATGGGTGAGTTCTAAACCAGCAGAGTTCTTGTCTGCCCTGGAAAACTAGCCCTCACTTGGATTCCAAACCCTTGGAGCAGGACCTGGCAGAATGTTTTCCCTAGTGCTTCTCCAGAATTCCAGATTGAGTTACTTCCTTTCCAAGCCCCTCCCCCCAGCAACTATATTTCTACGCCTTTTCCAGGGTAGGCACATGCCTAGCTTTCACTGAAGATGGGACTACCAAGAGTGTGAAGCAGAAATGGACAAGGGAACCAGCCAGAACTCCCAGTCCGGGGCTCCTCCAACCCAGTCCTGTTGTCCAGCAGAAGTCCTGGGATTGTCCAGAGCTTCAAGATCTTTCAGTTCAACAAGGACTTTGGACCTACAGTGACCTCAGACCCTCTTGAGTAGTATCCTGAGACCAACATCAGTCCTAACCATTTCCTGTAGGAGTAATCTTGACAAATGGTGAGCAAGGGAGAAAAAAATGAATGTTGATGGTGGCTCCAGCAGTGGGGGTGGTCCTGAAGACACCTCCCTGTCTTCTGCCAAATGGGAGTAATCTCAGTCCAAAGTATCTGCTCCCTGCAAAACATTCTGTTCCTTTGTTCATTGTATGTCTCTTGCCCTAGCTGCTTCTCTTTCTCCCTAAGGCATTCTGGGTAGAAAATTCTATCTTTGTTGAAATTAAGAGAAATGGGTTCTGTCTCTTGAAGGTCCAGGAGAGAAAAAAGGATGAAGCCTCTCTTCCCAGCTTCATTTTATTGCCCTCCCTGCCAATGAGAGCCTGTAGGAATCAGGGAAAAGATGAAATTGAAAAGTTGGGAAACCCAAGCAGAGGGAGTTCTGAACATAGCTAGTTAGATGGTTCCTTTCCATTTCTGGTGATCCTTGACTCTCTCTGACCTTCTTCTTGTTCCCCTTGTTCTAGTACTTCTACATCTTCTGAGGAGCGTGGTAAGCCTACAGATTCCTGGGAATGCCTCAGAGCACCGCACACACAGAAGAGGGTGGGCACCACGAGGTACAGTTTTACCAGTTCCCAGAGGATTCTGAGATTTCCTGGAGACCAAAGCCCTGGTCTAGAGAGGAAGGAGTACAGGACTGGAGACAGAACACTTGGATCCAGACAGGTGTTAATGTCCTCCAGGATCTTGGCTTTGGAGTCCCTACTGGACTTTTGTCTGCTAATCTACAAAATACAGACAATCTACACATGAACTACAGTGTAAAATCGGTCATCCTTAAGCCTGGCCCAAGACATGTTCACTGCTATGAACTGCCCTAGAATAAGAGCTAGCTTTTACCTACAGTCCTAGGTTGGATGTAGCAGAATATGAGAGCCAATATCATCCATATTCCACAGATATGAAAACAAAGAGAAAGAAAAGAAAGCTCTATACTCTCTAATAACAACTAATCATTTATAAATGGTGACATTAGTCAGAAGTTGAGGGCAGCGTGACTTCCATGTATAGTTGTCTTCAATTTTTTTATTTTTGCACATTTTAGAAAGAGTCAAATGTGTACAGAGATTGAAGTACTTACTCAACGAGGACATTGGTTGATGGACAAACTATGGGAGAATCCATTGTTCCTTGGGATTTTGCTGAACTCAGAGCATGAACAAGGGAGCCTGACCCCTGCTTTAGATCTCTCATGGCATACTGCAAAGGCGTCTGTAGTTAGCTCCCACTGCACATGTTCAAGTGTAGATGCAGATGAAGAATGCAAAAGCCTTCATCCTAGCCCTAGTCTTCATCTCCATTCTTCAGAACTGCTAATCAAGACCTAGGCGGAAGCTTGGTCACTCATCCTGCAAAGCTCACACAGATCATTCAATCTTATGGACTAAACTATAGTTTCACATGTATAATGTAATTTAAGCCTTTCCAAAGAAAAGCATGCTGATGTCCTTGTGTATTTTGGGGAGGGGATAGTTTAACTTTGTTGAGTAAGTGCACGTGTAAACAATTTAAGGGTAGTGTATGCTCAAGTGGAATAAAATAGGCTATAGCCCTCAAGAGCAGAAATAAATAAATAATGTAAAAGAATTTGAGCCATTTAATACAAAGCAGGAAAATAAAATGGAACATATGTGTGTGTGTGTATATATATATATATATATATATATATATATATATAAAACACATATATATTCTTTTCTAAACTATGTACATTCTTAGATTAAATTGGAAAAATGTCCAGCTCTGTGTTGTTCATGAGTCATACAGAAAGTCTGAAATTAAAGAGACAGTGAGTCATGCCAGTCAAATAGAGCAGGTTCTCTAAGTTCACTGTAATTATGCTTTATATATGAACTGTGAACACTGTATTGTTTAATACCCAACTCCTGTTCCCAGGAGAATACAGCATAAGGTTCCTGCAAGCTCGTCACATTTTCATCAATAAATCAAGCATAATCCTACATTATTTGTGTCTATTTAAAGGGATCTTTTTTAATATATCTGGTTGATCCACTAATCTCGTATTTGCATCAGCAGCACAATCGCTCACACCTGAAAAGGATTTATCTAACATGTATTTCCTCAATAAAGCACATACACCACAGCCTTCCAGGCACTTAACAACACTTCAGCACTGCACCTGGGTCATTTTGAATTATAATATCACCAAAACAAAACAAAAAATAGAGTCACACCCCAGAAAAGACACTGATTTCCAGGATGTTAGTTGAAGCAAAGAGACACAGAGCCAGAGTTTGAGGTCAGCTGAGAATATACTAGGTGACTCAGATCTTTCTACATTGCACATCTCCACACTACTGATTAGGAGGTGCCACACTACTGATTAGGAGGCTACAAATGCATGTCACAAGTATGTGTATTTATGATCTATGAATAATAAGGATCAGCTACTCTAGTAAAAAGAAAAATGGTGCATCTATACTAATATACTAACCAGTAGTCAGTAAGCTGGGACAGTTTGCCATCTCTGTAAGAAGAAAATCTGAATAGAATAAAATTATACCCCAACTGCATAGCACATACAAAATTAAATTCAGATGATTTTCAATAAAAATACCACAATTTGTGGTTATGGTGGTCAGAATGGTGGAATGTCTGTATGTGTGTCTTGGCAAGCTAATTATAAAGTAGAAATTTGAAGATTCAAGAAATTGGAAGACACATTAAAAAAAAAAAGAAAAGGCAGATTTGCCTTGCTGTTCTGTAAGGCTGGCTGCAAGCATGACTAATTAGGTTGTATGGTATTGATACAAGAATAAACAAATAGATTAACACAGCAAAACAAAACAGAAAGGAGCCCACACCCATAAATAGACACTTGAGACATAGTGTATCGGAGAGAGAAATCTTTTGAATGAATTTTGGGGGAAGGCTTGGTTATCAACAGGGTAAGAGATAAAACTGACATCTCTGGTACACTTAATCCACAATCTGGGCCGATGAGGATGTTCAACAATAGTCAAATGGATAAATACGCTGTGGAATGTCCATTCAGTGCTGTATCAGACCATCATAAAGCTGAACAAACTACATGCTTCTCTGGGGCTTAATTTGGAGACTGAATATGGGGAGAAAGTATTGAGATAGGAAATACAACACTATAGGTTGTGTGTGTCTCTCCAAGCATAGAAGCCAGGTCCCAGTAGGTCAGTATGGAGATGGTGTAACCTTTAAGAAGCAAATTGTTTGGGTCTTTAGGGGCACCCCCTAGAAGGACTTAATGTAGTTTCTGTGGGATTGTGATTAATTCTTGACAGAAGGTTGTTATAACAGAACAAAATCAGTGCTTCATCCATCCCTCCCTGGCTTCTTGTCTCTTCCAGTGACCACTCCATCTCACACACAGTCCTGCATCAGCAGCCACAGGGAATGTGACAGAAGGCTCAGTGCACAAGGCCACCCAATTTTAGATTTTTTTTTCAGCCTTCCAATCTGTGATCAGAAAAAAAAAGTGTACTTTCTTCTTAAAGTGTCCAGGCTCAAGTGTTTCATTGTAGCAACACACAAGAAAGCAGACTAATACATATTACTCTTGTGTAGCATTCCATCTATTTATAAGGTAAAAAATACAAGTAAGATTAAACAATAGAGCTTAAGGATATTTAAATGCTTAGGAAATATTATCTTTACTTGTTTACTTTAAAGATGTTTAAATACTCAGAAAATGGTGATGACAAGCAGTAAAATGATTGCCATCATCAATAGGACAATGATTAACTTTGGCCACATGAAGAGTTTATATTTGATAGAGGGTGAGTATATGGTTTCTATTGAAAGAATATTTTCTGTGGAAGCACAAATACCCATCCATAAGAGACTAGATAAGTAACTCATAGAAATCATTGCATTTTTAAACACTAGAATATATTCAACAGCAGCTGAAATAAAGGAACTAGATTCCATGTGATCTTAATATTGAGGGTTAGAAAAAGTAAGTTGGAAAAGAATACATATATACTACTGTGAATGTCTGTTTACAGCATGTAGCACATACCTAGGTAGGGAAATCAAAATATACACACCAACTTCAAAACAATGTTTTCTTCCAAGATAAGACAGTTGGGAGGAAGGAGAGAAATGGGATTTGGAAGTGTTACAAAGATGAGTTCAACAGTGCAGTGTTTTATTTCCTTTGAAGAATATCGCAATTAAATGTGGCAAAATAATCTTTGTTTAAATCTGTCTATTACATAAATGTGGGTTTATGTCATCATTTTTCTATTTCTGTATATTTTGTTTTTTTAAAGAATTACAATATAATAAAAACGGAGAATATATCATTCACTACAAAGTGATAACACAGTGGAACACAATGTCTAGCACACATCAGAGTGTTGATATTTTGATTTTGTAAAGTCCGTTGGCTCCACTGGAAACAAGTCTGAGATAATAGCACAGGTGCAAGTCTCTCGAGTATTCTGGTGCTTGCATCGACCAGGTGCCCTGGTTGGTCATGGTCTCACATGCCCTGCCTTCCAGAGTGACACATATTTCATTGTGTGGTAATTGCTGTTTATGTGTCCATCTCTCCCACCAGCCTGGGAGCCCCAGGAACCAACAGAGTCTTGTTCATTTCCTGGCACATAGGAGGTGACAGTATAACAGGCCAACTTGGAAAAAAAACACACCTTATGACAGCCCAGGGGCTGCTAGTGACTTCTGTGAGATGAGGCTGTGATCTCAAGTTATCGTGCACCTCATGCTGCAAGTCAGTCTATGGGTGCTCCAGAATCAGTCTCTTATAAGTACGTATCTCTGTGGAGTGTATCTTCCTCTGAGAATGGAACTCTGAGCAGACTCTGTGCTCTTGGTCTCTGCTTTTTGATTATATATTACATCAAATGTCACAAGCATTAACATTGACTTAGCACACATTAATGTATATTTCTGCATTCAGACCCAAAGAGAATATAGCAGCATGAAAGTAGTTACTGTACCAAATTGAGGAAACCATATTTTTCCCAATTTTCTCTGATTTCTGCCATATAGTTTAATTGTTCTAATAAAAACCTAGAAAGAATATGAAAACTATTTCATCTATGCTATCATAAGTAGATACAATAGGATGACAAGTGTTTCAGTTGTTTCAATAGACTTCATTCTTCACTCTTCAAAGTTTCAATTTTAAATGACCAATAAATAAAAATATGTAATTAGAATAGATATACATGTACATTTATATTACAATACAATAAATAATATAGGCAACAATGTTAAGGACATGCAAATTTAAGAGCTATTTCTGCAAGAAATTCTCTAGACAGTCTTTAAAAATAGAATTAGAGTTTTCATGTTTAAGTGTCCCTGGTGAAGATCAGGAACGTTCACTTTTGACAAGTTTGCAAGGTGGCTCTAATTTAAGCGGTCCTCATACATAGTTTGGAAAACAGAAAGACGAAGAACAAATTTAGATGGGTTTCAGTGCCCACCCAGGAAAAGCAGTAGTGGCCTGACAGAGTGTATAGAATCCAAAACTCAAAGACAATGGGTGCAGATGAGTGAATGGGGCTAAGGGAGGGGCAGTCCCCAGAAGGTCAGGAATAGCTATCTCTCAAGCCAATGTAAGAAGCTACAAATCAAGGCATTTGGTAGACAACAAAGGCCTAGGTGCAGTGACTGAGATAGAGAAAAAAATAGTGTCCCAGGACACCTCTGTGGAACTAGGAACACAACCATGAAGGACTCCCATTGGAGGATATTACCAATCCTATCACCTTAACAGAGGTCAGGGCCCTGTCAAGTCAGAGATGACCTTCAGTAATGCAATTTCCTATATTTTCTTGACCCAAGTTTTTTTTTTTTTAAACAAGGATCTATTCAAATTCTGTCAAAACTCAGTACTTTCTCAGTAATAAGAAAATGGAAATTCTCTACAAGAAAATGTGAAATACAAGTAAAAGAATATTCTCTGAACTTCAGAGAATATTAAGTAATTCATAGGAGAGGGATCATCCTACCATATGCAACAGTGACATAGATAAATAAGAGAAAAGGAGAGAAGAAATCTTCTAATTTATATCCTAAATTAGCTGTTTGGCAAATATATGGTTTTATGAGAAAGGATCAAAGAATATTGTTTTAAGTAAAAATACATTATTTAAACATATTATTATATAAAAGAGTTATAAGGTGGCAGGTTACCTAATGCTTAAAATTCAACAAGTCCGATTAACCCATTTGAGAAGTTCCCCCTGGGTCTCTCTGTCCCACGGTTTGTCTTTCCTCAGTTTTCCTCTGCAGTGAATTTGATTAACTGATGTAAACACAGCTCTAACTATGCCACTCTCCTGCTCAATTAAATGGCTTCCAACTACCTCTGAAGCTCCACATGCAACCAATGTGCTCAGCCTTCTCCTGGAACATGCAGCAAAAGGTTGCCCAAATTTAACAGAACACTTTGCTGCTTCCTGTGGATCACCCATCTTCCCCACTTCCATAGATTGGACACTGCTTTACAGAGATCTTTCCCCATTAAAAGTTCTCTTTGCTTGCCATCTTCTAATAATTAGAACATTCATTGGACACTTCCATTGGCAGGCACTAAGTTGTCACTGCTGTCAATAAGTACCTAAGTAAAAACACAATTAAACAAGTAAAACATATAAGTATGTAAGTGCCACTAAATATGACACTGATATACATAAAACAAAAACAAAAGCACTATTAGTATTATAGTATCTAACATTTCAGAACATTTGTCTAAATGCTATGATAACCATTAGTGTGTGTGTGTGTGTGTGTGTGTGTGTGTGTGTGTGTGTGTGTGTGTGTGTGTGTATTTCATGCTATGGACTTAACTGTGTTCCACCCTGAAAAATTTATAGGCTGAAGCCTTAATGCACAGTGTGATTATATTTTCAGATAGACAGTAGAGCTAAGTTCAAATGAGGTCTTAAGAGTGGGATCTTAATCCTATAGAATTGATTGGCTTGTAAGATAAAGAAAGTAGAAAAATCTCCCTTTGTGAACATGTATGGAGAAAAGGTCATGTAAGGACAGTGAGAAGTTGGTTGTCTACAAACTACAAAAGAAACGCTCACCAGAATCTACACCTACCCACCCTTAACCTTGGACTTTCAGCCTCCATAATTTTAAGAAGTGAATTTCTGTGTATTGAAATGACCAGATAAGTAGTACTTTGTTATGCCAGCTCAACCAGAGCATAGGCCAAACCTTGTAGCTCACAGAAGAAGAATTCTAGGCTTTTAATAATACAAAGACTCTGATATGCTAGGTTTGAGGATCATCTAAGAAGCAATCAGTATGGCTGTGACAGAGCCCGGCAGGTGACTAGTAGGAGATAAAGTGAAGTGGTACCAAGGAAAAAAGGTAGAGGCAGATCTTGGGACCCTTACAGGCATGGGAGGAATGTACTAGATATTCCTCTGAGAGCACTGAGAAATCATTTCAGGATTTGGGGCAGAAGGATGACATAGCATGATATATTTTGAATGGATTACTCTGGCCATTTGGTCAATGGTAGAAGCAGGATGGCATTTGGGGAACCTATTTCACAGTCCAATTGAGTAGAAATGGTGACTTGGTCTAGGATCGGAACAGTGGTGGTGAGAAATGGTCTCATTTAGGATGCATTTCAAATGTAGAGTCCATGAAATTGGTTGTGGACTTTATCTGGGGTGTGAAAGAAAAAAGGGTCAAGGTTGACTGAAAAGTTCTTATCCCAGCAACAAAATGGATGGAACTGATAATAACTGCAAAGAGGAAAACTTCTACAGGAGTTAGAGTGTGTGGAGCAGATGGAGACTTTGACTACGGACAGACTGAGATTCAGATCCAAGTAGACACAGAATAACACCTGAGCTACTGGGTGTCTCAGCTTGCTATCCAGGGGAAGAGTCTGTAATAGAGATGCAATTGGGGAAATATCAGGGCACTATTGAATGAAATCACCAGAGAAGAGTGTTGCAAACATGACCTTAGGGTGATTCATAACTTCAATAAAGGTCAGAGAAATGAAAAGGGAACACCCAGAGACTTGGAAAGCACTGCATGGGAGGAAAATGAATGAACTTTGGTACCTGGAAGCCACATGGAGGAGGAGGAATGGGTCACTTGTGTCACTTGTTCCTGCTAAAGCAAATCAGAGTTGGATGAACAGCTGGCCTTTGGGTTCTGTATCATGAAGGTCATCAGTAACCATGATGCTCATAGCAATAGGGGGATGATGAGGTCTGATTGGATGGGCATAATAGAGGTGGTGGAAGGAGCAAACAGAAAAACAAGTACAGACCCACAAGAGTAGTTTGTTCTAAAAGAAGGCAGTAAACAGAGGTAGGTAGCTATTGGCAGATGTGGTTTCAGTGAGCAGAGGTTTTTTGAATGGAAGTTATAACATGTGTTTACTGATAGGAATAATCAAGTAGGAAGACAAAATCAGCAGTAGAGAAGAAAATGACAACTATGGTATGAGGGAATATTTTAACCACTGATATCTTACAGAGGAGGAGGTCGAGGTTCAGAATGTGAAAGTTACTTCATTAAGGACACACAGCTAGTAAACTACAGATCAGGATTCATATTGTATCCGTGTAGGTGTAAAGTCTGCCTTCTTAAGGATTCCCACCACTTTGATTCAAACCCTCCTTCAACTCGAGTTCAAGTTCACCTCTTCCTTCATATAAAATTCTTCAACTAGCCAAGCTAGAAGTGATCTCTGCTTCCTTCCCTTGACCTCTTGCAACACTTAATCTTGGTGTTTTATTACAGCTATTTATTTCCTGTCTCCCGCCATATTGTAAATGTCTTGAAGGCATAGAATATGCATTATAATCCTCTTTATCCTTCCTGTTCCTTAACAGAGTGACTAGCACTTGATTGGACCTCAAGAAATGTTTGCTACAGGCAGGCATATAGGGAGGAGGAGGGAGGGAGGGAGGCAGGGAAGGAAGGAGGACTGCCTTTTTTTTCTGAAAGACTCCTCGCTGTCTTGACACCTCATATATTAAGGCCTGCTTTTCTTCCTGCAGAGGAGAGGACTGTGTTTACTTTAAACTTCCCTCCAAGGAGCTGGTACCTCTTTACTCATGTGTCTGATTGTTTCCTGGATCTGGTTAGACTCACGACTTCTTGTTAATAATAAATCACACATTCAGAAACTCTGCAGAGGGGGAAACCTTCTACATGTGTACCTGTTCGGTCAAGAACCACCTGGAGGGGATTTTACCACCTGCTAATTGCACCAGAGAAGAAACTGCAGAAGGACCCAGTATATTTCAATTCACAAATCCCTGTGGGTCTCCTTGTGCTGAGAAAAAGCTAACTATTGTTGCTATCAGGGGGTTAGCATCTTGGAGGGCAAGTGACAAATAACACCAGAGCCAGAGTCTGAACCCCCACTGAACACATCAGTCTTTTAAATCTTTTGGAAACTAATTGATTTATTTAATTCCTTGAGGAGTTTATTTATTTTTCATGTGTTGGCTCACTGAGTCTGAGGTACCAAAGGTGCTGACACCAGAGGGTTCTTCCTGCAATGCACAAGTTGCTGGTCATCCCAGTGCCTGGAATCCTTGAGAGGATCCCAAATCCCTTCAGGGAAAAGTCTAATACTCTTTACAAGCCTTCGATCCACTTCTCTATCCACCCCCACCCCCCAAGCGTAACTCCACATCTTTGAAAACAGTGGTTTAGACTATAGACATTAAAGTCTAAGCTAGTTTTAAATAGTCTGCTCCATACGAACTGGGACACTTCCTTGACTTCATCGATCCTGTCTATACATACTATGGGGAGAAAAGTACTAACTTTGGGATCCTTCTTGAGATAATGTATTGGAAGAGGCCTAACAAAACACACAACATATTTTGGAGCAATTATCTAGGGAGCTTTCAAATCATGCTAATATTGGGGCCCAGCACCAAAGAATTTGATTCCATCAGTATGGCATAAGCCCTGGCATGAGTGTCTTATAAAAACTATCTGATGGATATGCTATTAAGGCCTAAAACCACTGATACAGAAAATGTTCAGAAACTATTAATTTAAAATAGATGTGGAATTTATGGATGTGGCTCATGTGTGCCATCTGAGTCTATAAGCCAAATGCCCTTGCAGACCTGCCTCTTTACTGCCCATGTTTGGTATGGCCCAACCCTGACCTTCTCTTGCTAAGACTTGGACATCCTGACCTCCGTCTTGTGCCACCACCTGAAACATACACACCTGCTCAGGCACTCCACATCCCTCTCCATCCTCATAGAATGTGAGAAGCAAACACCATAACAAGACAGCACAGAGAATGGTCCCCCACATGGGGAAGGGCAGTTGATAGTAGGGAAAGAAATTCATGAAGAGGACTGCACAATCTTTCTGGAGATGCCATGAGAAGAGAATGCATTGAGAAGAAAGCTGAGGGGTTGGAGTCTACAAAGAAAACAAGCTAGAATGAAATCTTGTGTGGCCAAGGTATTCCAGTTGTAGATTTTGTGTTTTACATGCAAGACTCCTATAAAATATCTGAGAAGACACATTTTCTTCTTATTTAAATTATTTACTTATTTTACAAATATGGAAACATGCAAAAAATGACAAGATCTTTATTCTAGATCACTCAACAAATTACTCATGGAAAGAACAAGACTTCCTAACTCCTATCACAGAATGTTTGGGTCCAACATCTGTGACTGGTTAAATTAAGTGAAAATAACTGAGACTAATCTCATGGCCTGGAGTCCTAAACATCCTCAAGCAGTTAACAGGTTTACCCAGAATAAAGGCAGGGAATATCTTCAGGGAGAAAATAACTGTCCTAGCTGGAAAAGTGCAGTCAAGGAATAGATCTTCTTTCTGCTCAAAGACATAGGAGATTTGGAAATTTGTATTACACTCAGATCTGGTCTTAACTAACCCAAGGTGCTCACAAATAAGGCAGAGACATGGTCAGCTAATGCAGCTAATGCATATCTTCTCCCATCCCTAGCTTCCTCTCTCATCACACCTGTGACTAGTGCCCCTTTGATGGTGCAACACTATCTGTTACTTCCTTCCATTCCACATTTTACCTACTGGAGGTCAATGGAGTGAATAGACCCATTTCCCTGTCTGTTATCTGCAGTGTATATGTTAGGGATAAAGCAGATGGGTGAAAGGAAGATATGAAAGCAATTCAAGACATCATACATTATAATACAGCTCTAGCGACCTACAGGTTGAAGATGCCTGAAGAGTTAAACTCAGAAACTTAACAGAGGCAAGCAACCTCTTTGATTGTTCTCTTTGTCTGTGGTACTGGATAAAATTTGTGGGCTGTCTTGGAATAATATGCAACAAAGAAGTCTTTCTAAGGCCCAAATCCAATAGTAATCATCCTGTTCAAAACTCTTCAATGCAGTGTGTTATTTATTTGTCTAGTAATTTTCTTTGCTCTGAAATCACCCTTAGTTAATATCAATAGAGCCACTTCTGTTTTCCTTATATTTGTATTTTTATGCTGCATATTTATATGTATGTTTTTCCATATTTGTGGTTCCAAGCTGCTTATATTATCAAATTTTAATTAAGTTTCCTATCAGGAGCATATAGGGACATGAATAATTGAAATAGACAGTTTACTTTTAGTATAACCATTGTCATTTATGGCTTAAATCTACATTATATTTTTGTTTTCTTTTTTTGGTCTCTATTTACATTTCTGCTTTTCCTTTACCTGCCTCCTTTAGATTAGATGGACATTATTTAGGATTTAATTTTGAGTAATTCATAATGTCTTTAGATCCATTTCTTTGTGTACTTTTTAGTGATTATTCTATTGGTCATGATTTGCCAGTCAGAATGAAACCTTACCACTTTGTATATATCTTTACTGTCCCCCATTATAATTACCACGTGTATTTCATCTACATGCATTTGTAACACATTAGTGTTATAATATTTGTCAATATTCCAATGTACTTTAGAAAACCCCAGAGGAGAAGGAAAGTGTTTTTACCCATATCTTTCTTACTATCTTCTTCTTTCCCTGTGCCTGGAAATTCTTTTCTTTTTTGTTTATTTTCTCTTTATATCAATTAGTTTAGTGCAGTCTGATGGTGACAAATTCTCTTATTTTTCCCTTTCATCTGAGAATATCTTGAATAGGTAAGACATTATTTCTGGAGAGAAGAAGTCTGTTAATAATTGTTTTCTTTTACCATTTAAACACATGCCGCTTTCCTTTGTTTCCCTGCTTACTGATGAGCATTCCTCTGTCATTCAAATTTTGGGGATGTCATTTCTGTACAACTACTTTTAAGATTTTCTCTAAATCCGACATGCTTTGGTAAGAAGCCTATTCTGTTCAGCTTATTGATTTTCTAAGGATGCTTTTTGTCAAATTTGATGGAGTCTTAGCTATTGTTTTTTTTTTGAATAATTTTTTAAGGTCACCCATTTTTTCTCACTTTTAAACTTCTATTATTCATCAACTGATCTTTTAGGATCAATCTTTTAGGATTCTTCTAATCCTACAGGATTATGTGTCTCTTTCTCCTGTTTGTTTGTTTGTTTGTTTGTTTTTTGGCTTTTGAGACAGGGTCTCGCTTTTTAGTTCAGGCTGGCCCTGAGCTCAGCCTCCAACTCACATCACAGAAATCCTCCTGCCTCTGCCTCCCGAGTGCTGGGATTACAGGCATGAGCCACCATGCCCCACACGGTGGTATGTGGTACTGGTTGCTGCTGGGTGTGTGTCTCCACACCCACTATGGTATGTGGTGACCTGGGAATTGAACTCCGGCCCTTGTACTTGCAAGACAGGCACCAGAACCACTGAGATAAATCCCCAGCCCCTCTTTCTCCTGTTTTTACCCTACTCCCTCTCTGTGATTCCTCTGGGAGTTACTTTTTTGCATATTTAATTTTACTGATTCTTTCCTTTTTTGCCTCCATTCTGCTGTTAAGACTATCATCAAACTTTTTACTTCAGTTATTCTGTTTTTCAGTTCTAAAATTTCTAGTTTGTTTTTCTTTATCCTTTTTATTTCTTTACAGAGATTTTTCTACTTTTCATTTGTTTAGAGTAGTTTTATGATTTCTCTTTGAAGCGTTTTTGTGATGCCTGCTTTAAAATCTTGTTCAGATAATTATGTCATCTCTGTCATCTTATTACTATCTACTGATTGCTTTTTTCCTTTCACCTTGAATTCCTTTTCATTATTAGATGATAGATAATTTTTTATTGGAATCTTGACATATGTTGAGTATTTTTTATGACACTCTGGACCTTCCTTTAGTCTTTCATATTAGCTAGATTTTCTGGTGCAGCTCAGACAGAAGAAGGATGGGAGGAGGACATGCCTCATTACTTCCATATGGAATAGATGTTGGAGTTTGGTCTTTTCTGACAACTGAGGAATCTCTTCATTACTGCTGTGTTGGGTGGGACTTCCTCTCCCCAATACACTTTTATTGACATCCCTCAGATTGGAAGTGGTTAAAGTGACTCTACTACTCTACTTTTTCTTCACTGACACCATAGAAAGTGTGCCTTGTTACATACATTAGAAACTCTCTAGCTTCCTCTGATACCACCCAGCAAGGGAATAGAGAGATATTTCATCATCCCTAATAGAAGCCAAAGTCCAGTTCCTTCTGTGTAATCTTCACTGCAGTGGAGTGAGGCTTCTTAGCAGCCAACAGAGATAAATGCTCCATCTCTCACTTAGACTTCTCTTACATTACCTAATGAGAATGCAGCTTACCTTCATTACATACTTGGAATTATGGAAGTCTAGGTCTTGGTCCCTGCTACTCATTTTCTTCGTCCTTTGGCTATAAGGGAAAGCTTTAAGGGCCTTCCTACTCCTCCCCTTCTTCTTCTTCTTCTTCATCCCCCACCTCTTTTTCTTTCTTTGCATATATTTGTTGATGCTTCTAAGTTGCTGGAGTCTTCAACTCCAAGCCTGATATAGATAAGGCAAAAGGAAAATTCAGAAATCCTACCATCATGTAGTTCTTCAGGTTTCAATGTCCCTACTCAATTTGTCTGTTTCTTTCCACCTTTTAGTCTTCTTATGTTTGTTTCACACATAATTTTCATAGCTTTTTTTGTCTTTATTAAGAACAATAAGGAAAAGTAGATCCACTCCACCTTATGAGCAGAACACAACAAGATTACTTTTGAATAAACCTTTATTTTTAAACTGTTTTTTGGCAATCCCATCACAGTAGAATTTCTTGAACTAAAAAAGAATGAGTTATAAAGAATTTTTCTTAATGAATTATGTATGACAAAATTGTAGTCTAAGTAACATACATTAATGGTTTTCATAATGTGAATTGAGAATTCAAAGATTTCATTCAAATTGTCATTTTTTCCCATACTAAAAATTTGTTTGTTTTTAAATATTTCATTATAGCATAATATACAGTCAATTGAACCTTTTTAATGCACAATTTTGAGAGTTTTGATGAAAACATACCACCACTATGATCAAAGAACAGAATAGTTTCAATTCTTATCTTAAAAAAAAATCATTTCAAGGGTTTTAAATACCTTCAGGATATAAGCTAGGCTCTTTTCTAGATACATGGCATTTTTATGATCCAGCCTTTGTCCCTAGGAGCCTAGAGTACAACTGGAGAATAAAGGAAGCTGGATGAGTTGCCTGCAATTTCACCCCAACTCAAAGTGTCTGGAATTTTTCAGGTTCTAATACAAGGCAGGTAGAACATGTATGTGCTGGTTGGGGCTACTTAAAGCAACACAGACTCAGAAACAAGATCACTCCAAACTGCTCTTGTCTATTGACTCTGATATTTTCTGTTCTTGTTCTTTAAATCAAACCATACCAAGCACTAATGGCTTAAACCAGCAAATATTTATTGTTTCTCATATTCTAAGGATCAGCAGGCCAGAATTCCTTATCAGTTGTCTGTGGGCAGCCGGGTCTCAGCTGTGCTGCTCACTCTCGGACAGCCAGGCCCACACTGCTGGAAGCTGGAAATCTGGTGGGCAAAAGGGCCTCAGCTGGACCTGCTCACATGGCTCCACAAATCGCTCATTATCCAGAGTGCTAGCTCAAGCTTCTTCACTCAGTAATGCCACGCTTCCCAAAAGTAGGAAGAGGGGGGAACCTCTTTTCTGTTTTTTAGAATTGAATTATTCCTTGCGTATTACATTTTCTAATGTTGCATGGACCAATCCAAATCCAGATTCAAGATATGGAGAAAGAGATACCCATGCTTTATAGGAAAGAACACAAAGTTGCATGGTGAAGGGTTGTGATGAACTGTTGTCATTTTTGTAAAAGATCTACCGTATTGTGCTAAAGCGAGAGACGACAAGGCCCAGGATTCATCCTAAATGACCAAGGCAGAGACCTACATGAGCATGAACCAAGCCTGAGGTAAGTCCCCAGCTTGCCAAAGACTTGCTTCTAGTTCACCTAGAGAAAGCCCTGGGCCACGGGGTGCCTGATACCTCTGCCTTCCTGGGCTGAGGGAACCTCAGACTCCCTGTCTACCTAACCAATCACTGCAGCCTTCTGCCTGGCTCTCATCTCTGTTCTCACTCTCTTAGTCTGTATTGCACCCCCAAATGCCCCAAAATATTTCCTCTAAAAAAGTAAAACAAGTTTAAAAAGTGATAACCTCCTCTTTTTTCCACACTAAGAGGCCAGGCGTGAATTTGAATTGCAAGCACACAGGCTTTGGAATCTAATACATCCACTTTCAAATCTGACTTTGACTAATTATTTATAGGTGAATTTGGACGAGCTAATTAACCTGGCTAAACTACTGTTTCTCAGCCAAGATGTGTGTGTTAACGGTCTTGCACAATGTTGGGCACATATTAAGAGGTGCCTTTGATCATGGCTTAAGCTGCTGAACAAGTGAGGTTCTGGCCTAGAGGCGAGGACACCCACAGCTTCCAGGTCATCCAAAACAGAAGGGGATTGTTTTCTTTGTTAAGTTTTAACTTGCAACCGACAGAACCATCCCTGCAAAGTAATTTATTTATTGCCTCCGGGCTCATGTTTGGAAGGGCTCCCTGCTCTGTTCCAGGCTGATTTTCCAACCATTAACATATGTCAAAAGCTCACATCAAGCCAAGGATGTAAAATCACTTTTCAGAAGGGACAGTGAGGGCAGTTTGCAGAGCCAGGAAAGAATCAGGGGGTAAAGCTTAGACACCAAGCAGGGTGGAGTTGGGATCGAAGAGAAACATAAAAGCAGAACCCCATGTAGGAGATGAGAGTCTAGAATTGCCAAGGGGGAAATTTAGCTTTGCCCAAACACAGTGGTAGAAAATATTATTTCATAGTCCTACTATGGCCTACCTTCTTTACATACACCATACCTTGTTTTCTTCAAATTTATGTGAAGATGGAAGTACTCACAGAACATGGAACTGAAGTCCTCAGAGGTTAAGTAATTTGCCCAAGTTCACCTGGGGTGAATCAGAACTGGAATTCAAATGAATACGATTGCTGATGTTACACCCTTTTTCCAAGGGCCATTCCTCCTAGTTAGAAAAAGAAGTGTTCTCCTTCCTGCATTTGTTTCAACTGTCTTTTAATGATTAAGAAACTGAAGCTCAGAGTGATTCTGGAAGTTTCCCACAACACAGCTCTGCAAGGAGTAGAGAGACTTGCATGGGTTCTGGGTCACAGGTTCCCATCCACCAGATCTTTATGCAGGTCCCACGTTGTACCCACGTGGTTGTGCTCCATAAAGATCTCTCTGAAAAGTAGGGTTCTCAGAGCACATTCAGGCTGCCTGCTGCTTCTCAAGTGCTGTATCTCTCCCCTGTGATAAATATTTTCTACTCTTAACCTCCATTGTTCCTAGAATTCATACTTTCATTTCAGAGAACATGAACTCAGTATATCAGACATCTATAGTAGGTTGGGAGTTATAATATTTCTCCGTTATATCATTTGGAGATGGCTCTATTTCATCTCCAGATATCCCTTACTTATCAGTGGTGCATTTGCATTTCCCAAAGGCTTATTGGTTGTGCTGTGGACAGAGAATTAGGAGGGGCATGATGCTGAGAGAAGATGTCAGGGGAAAATAGATAAGGTGCCAAACTCAGGGAGGCATAGCAAGGATAAAATGGATGTAATACAGTCAGGAAATATTAAGACAGACATGAAAAGAACAAAAAGCCCCTGTGGATTGGATAGTAAGTGCAGGAAGGTAAAAACATGGCAAAAGCCACTGGTAGTGAGGTGTCTAGTGGCTGCACTCAGGATTGGACCTAGGGCACAGGAGGTAAACTGAATGAGATGCAGAGCACAAAGCCCCCTGCAAATGCAAGCCTTTAGCCATCTAATAGGAATCCATAGAAAAGAAAAAAAAAATAATTACCACCGAGCTGCAGTTCAGTACATCCCAGGTTCACTGCTCTGATTGGCCTGACCTCTAAGATGCAAGGCATTGTCATTGCGAGAGGAGATGGAGGTGACTCTGGGATTAGTATTCACACAACCTGGCTGCTTCAGGCTTTTAGCAAAGACAGAAGGGACTTGCCTAATGTGAAAAAAACTTCTTTTTATAAATATGAAAACTGTGCATCTCAAAATCTAGTGCCACCCAAAGAAGAGGAGTTCAAGGACTTCCTGGAAGTGCACAGAGTCTGAAAGATTGCAAACATTTGTACAAATGAGTATCATGAAAACCTTCAAGAGTCACTTGATGTGTTACAGGTCAGAAGGTCTTTCAGCTATTTTTCTCTTGCTGCTGAGACACAAAGTTTAAGGGAATGAGCCTTTCAGTATTTAGCTCAGTTTGTAGTGGTTTAAGTTCGTAATTAGCTGGCTACAAAGCAGGGTAGTATGGCAAACAGACATCATAGAAGAGAAACAGTTCATGGTGGACTGAAGGCAGCAAAGCAAGCAAGAATTGACCAGAGCCCTTTCCATCCCTTAACTTTTATCCAGGCTACTTAGGTTGGGTAGAATCCATTCGCTTAATCTTAGTACACTTGATCCCAGCTTTGCCTCTTGAATCAGTCCCAGCATTAACTATTTGAGATTTAGCCACCTCTGGAAAAGCCCTACCTGTGACTACATGAGACATTTACAAGCTATAACAGAAGGTAACAGATGAGGAAACTGAGGTCCAGATCCCACAAATGTGAATGACTCAACTCCTGACCCCTCATCACAAGACAGAGTCTCACATCAGTGTGCTCCTGGGAAGCAGAATAGCTAACCTAAAACTGAATGGTACTGAACCTCATAAACACAGTGCTTCTTCCTCTACCTACTTAACCATAATCAACTTTAATTTGTAAACAAAGCACAGCTGAAATTAACAAAATAACTAAAATAGAATAGGTACAAAAATACTCTATAATAAAATTTAATGGTAAAAAAAGGGAAACAAAGCTTATGAATGTAAGGGTTGGGGGCTGTAGGGGGCAAGGGTATGGGAAAAAAATGAGAATTAAGTTGTGTCATGTACTGGTGTAAATTCTCAGTGTAAATTGTGATCAAAACATGTGTATAGGGCCAAGAATTTAGCTCAGTGGTTCTGGCACCTGCCTTGCAAGTGCAAGGAATCAGGTTCAATCCCCAATAACCACAAACAACAGTGCCAGGTGTGGTAACTCACGCCCACCAGCAGTCAGAACCACATACCACAGTGCTGGATATGTTGGCACATACTTGTAACCCCAAAACCCAGGAGGCAGAGACAGGAGAACTGCTGTGAGTTCAAGGCTGAGTTCAGGACCAGCCTAAACTACAAAAAGAGAGACCTCATCTCAAAAAAAAAAAAAAAAAATATATATATATATATATATATATGTGTGTGTGTATATATATATGTGTGTATATATATATACACATATATATATGTGTGTGTGTGTATATGTATATATATACACATATAAATATATACATACATATATGTATATATAATGTGCCGATAAAATCAATTAAAAATAAGTATTTAAAGTCCAAAAAAGTTTTTAAAAGTTAACTTTTAAAAATTAAAAAAAAGTTAAATTTTAAAAGTTATTGAAAAGTTATTTAAAAGTTATTGAATTGTTATTTTTGGAGTTTTCCATTCAGTATTTTGAGACAGCAGTTGACTTCAGGTAACTACAAGTGAAGTTAGTGAAACCATTGATTTATGGGAATCATGTAGTAATTGGAGGTATTAGGGACCAATCAACAGTGAAGAATGCCATGATGAGATAAGGACAGTGGACCTTCTCAGGATGGACCTTCTCAGGACCTGAACATTCCATATTAAAGTGACCCCGTGGTTCAGAGAAAAAAGGTTCCCTATGAAACCATGACCACAGGCAACCCAAGTGTAGTAGACTAACAAGACCACTACACTTATTAGTGAATTTTTTTTGTAAATTTCATTTTAGTGAATCTTTTGTAAATTTCATTAAATGAATTAAATTTTATTTTAGTGATTTTTTTTTGTAAATTTCATTAAGTAAATTAAATACTCCCAGCTATGATCCCTATTACTTTTAGAAAGCCCTAATTACTGAACACTTGTAGGTATAACTGAGGGACATAGATGTTTGGACATTTAGGTGCTGGTTATAAGCCAAGTAAACTGTTTCAGAATGAAAATTAAATTGGGCCTTTGTTCTAGAAATTTCCTAAGACAGCACTACAGTTTCATCTTACTTCCTTGGCTTCACCATTCCTAGAAGATCCTATGTGATTTTGAGAGTGATTTAAGTTCACTGCTAATTTCTGTAGTGATTAACGGATGGACACATAATAAGAGCTGAGTTGAGTAAAATGACTCCCCTTGGAGATTAAATATAGGGTCTTATGTGCTCAGAATCAGTGGATGAGAGTTGAATTTGAGTGCTCATTTGCTGAAAGACTCCTTGCATGTTGACTTATACAAGGTATTTATATTTAAGGCATAGTCAACAAGAGAACAAAGGAAGCCAAAGTACTAAGGCCAGCCTTACTGATATCTTACTCATAAGGCAAAGGCCCAAAGAGGCAGGCAGAGCTAGCAGAAGAGGTTGTCTTGGTGTTTCTGGATGGAAAAGCTTAAATGCCAGTTATTATCTTCTAGACACTGAATCTTCCCAAACTAGTGAATGGAGCAACGAGAGCCTACGAATTTCTCAGCACACAGAAGGGACACTTTGGTCATGAATTTTATACTTTGAGTGTCTAGTCATAAGAGTTTCTATTTAACTTTTATGGAGGCTTCTGACTTTCAATTTAGTATTCCACAGGGTGGAGCAACCCTCTTACCCACCTTCTTATTATTATATATGTTTATTATAGATACATTTATAACATGTATATACAGACATATATGCATATCCAGAATGTTACATCTTGACATATCTCCATTTATAAATTTGCTTATAGTAGACACAGGTGTTCTTGCATTCACGTATTCCTTTAGAAGAATTTAATAACCTACTCTGATGGCTAGTTTTATATATCATTGTCACCAGGCCACCAGGAAGCTGACAAAACAGTATTTTTAAGTGTGTCTTAAAGGGTGTTTCTGAAAAAAAAATTAACATTAAAATTAATGAGCTGAAAAAGAGGAGATCACCATCCCAGAGTCAGAAGATAGTTATCTTGTCTTTGGACAGCCTGCAAAGAACTAAAGGGCAGAATAAAAGCAAACATGCTCTCTTGGTTTGAACTGGGACATTTGTCTTCTCTCACCTTTAGGAATCAGCACTGTAGGCTCCTGGGCCTCCAGACTCAGACTGGAACTTGTACTATTGGTTCCCCAGGTCCTCAGGCCTTCAGATGTGCACCAGAACTTCACACCAAGCTCCTGGCCCTAGGTTTGGAAACAGCAGATTGTGGGACATCTCAGTCTTCATATTCACATGTACCAGTCCTACATAATCAATGTGTCTCTGTCTCGTTTTCATCTATCTATCCTTTCAGTTGTTTCTCTGGAGAACTCTCACATTCTACTATATTCTTGCCATAATACTATCTTCTAAAGATTCAGAGATGAAGAAGACAAGTTAACTTGACCTACAAGGAATTTAGAATAGAAGCAGAAATAAAAGAGGGATTAGAGAAAGTAGAAATTTGTAGAATTTAATACTTAAAGGATAGTCCTTAAATATTTGGAGAGATTTAAGAGTTTCACATTATGTTCTGTGAGTAGAGTACAATTGTATTGAAGGTAAGGTTAAGGTTTCATTACTTCTTTTTCTTTAATTAATTTATTTTATTGGTACTGATGTTTATGCTACTGCCAAGGGTACTATGTAAACTAGTAGTATAATCTTAAAACTCAGTAGGAATACAGCTACATTTTTCATCCTCCAAGTTGGTACTCAAAATCTAAACAGAGGACTTTTCATGCTAAGCGTGAACATAAAAGGGGAATAACTAGGTTTTTAGTATCATAGAACTTATTTCACACTATATGGACATGGAACTTCAGCTGAGTAACTTAGATTCTCAGCTTCAATAACTTGAAATTAAGAACAACAAAATCTATTCTCCTAGTTGTTACATTAAATGACTTAGAGCTTATATCTAGATGTTCCCCCAGAGCCTCAGGTGCACATAGGTGGGAAACTTGGAAGTGGTTGGATATACAGTGTGTGAATATGATTAAGGGTGTATGATAACTAAATTAGTCCACAGATTGGTTTAGCATAGCTCTGTGGGTAGATAACTAGAAGACTCACCATAGGTGTGGGTGATATCAACCAATAGGCTCCTAGCCTGAATGGAATAAAAGTTAAAAAGAGGCTCCATATTGCTGCTTTGCTGCTTTCTGCCTACCCTGCCATGGACTGTTTCTCCTCTACCATTTCCTTTCCTTAGAGCAGGAACTGAACCTTCTACAAACTGTGAGCTGAAATCAACTTTTCCTTCTTAATTTGTGGGTGTTGGGTATTGTGTCTCAGCAATGAAGTAGTAACTAAGAAAATAACACCAAGGTATAAAAGTGCCAAACATGTAGTACTTAATTATGTTAATTTCCATTCATAAGTGTTTCTTAAACATTATTTTTTGAATTTTTAAATAATATGTATAGAATTTGATGAGTTGACAAAACAAAAGCACTAACCCAAATAGATAGCAGGAAGTGTAGTAAAATTAAGTTAAGCCTGAAACCCCAAAGGTATCGTGGGCTTCACTGCCTCAGTAAAAAGATCAGCTCTCAGTAGTTATTAGTGATTTACAATTGAATCACTTGTGAAACAATCAGTAAATGGGAGATCATTTTTTATGCTCAGGAAAGATGACCCATTTGGGGCTTCAGAACTAACAGCAAGAAACAGTATTGTCAATATGCCACCAACACAGTCCATTATTAATCAGATCCCAAGCCCTTTGTCTGCTGGGAAATCTCAGCAGTATGTTCCAAGTGCCTTAAAAGATAAAGGCTGACCTTGCCCCACTTGTCCAATAATAATTTATAGATGTGTAAACATTTACCACAACAATTACAGGTCAGCCTAATGAAATTCCAGGAGCAAGAGTCACGAAAGACCTGAGCATGCATCATAAATTCAGAATCAATCCCAAAGGCTGGGATCTGCAAATAAATTACAAGACAAAGCAAACTGTTGCAAGAACAGACTTCTGGGGGCTGTGGTGTGAATCCCCTAAAGTATCTGACCATGCATGAGAAAGGTGTTAAATGCTTGCTCCTGGATATCCTTCCCTTAGAAGATACTTTATCTTTATGAGTCTCATCTCCTCATCTGTAAAATGGACGGGTGGGGCTGGAGCTTCCTTGCACAGTAGTGAGTGTGGACAGTTGCCTCATTCATTTATTTAACAAGTGCTAATCAATTGTCATCTATATTCCAGAAAACTAGTGTTTAAGATACTACCTCACACCTGGTAAGCAGAAAATCAATGGTGGTGATAATATTCCACTTGATTTGTCATTAGTAATACTAACTCGTATTACTGGGATTATTGGAAATCTACTCCTTACAAATTTTACCAGGGAGGTAAGTTCATTGCTTAGGATGTTAAAGAACTAGAAGTCCATGGGAGACTGACATTGGAGATTAAGCAAGGTGGAGAAAAACAAAGGAACCTTCTCCCTTGCTTCATAAAAACATATCTATAATAGAAAAGAGACTGACCCCACCAGGTGTCAACATGCCAGGCCCTGGGCTAAGGATACACTTAGACCATGTCATTTACTCCCTAAGGAAACCCCAATGAGCTCACTAATGTTTTCCCCATGGAGCAGCCAAGTTAATTGAAATTTGAAAACAACATACCCAAAGTCAAATACTAAGGCCTTAGGTGATTAGACTGATGCTAAGGGGGAAGCATGAGGCCACTTGACTCTCATAGTCTGGTGGCAAGTCCTGGGGCTCTATGGCTCCAGAATAAATATTTCCTGTGTGTGAACTGCTCCAAGCAGTTGTGAAGAGTAAACACATACCTCAGCTAGGTGAGAATCATCCTCCCTGAATGGGACAGAGGCTCAAAGCACCAAAGTCCCAGCCAAGCGCTCTGCCAGATGTCACCTGAAATCACAGATTGGGGACATTCCAGAAAATAGTTGCTGCCTCTCATACTTTACAGGCTGTAATTGTCATCTGCTTTTAGCAAAACCTGATCTTAGCTTTTTCTTAATGCAAATACAAGTACTCTGAATGTGACGCTTAAGGGACACTTTGTCTCTGATTAATCCTAAATGTGGCTATTCAGCATGTGTACTATTCTTCTCCTTAAGTATAAACTCCATTTGTGAAGAATGATTTGTTCCAGCTGATTGCTTGGCTACAAATCTCATCCTTGATTTTTTTTCTTCCTTTGTTACTTAAAAGAACTAAGTTCAGAACTCTGATTATTGAGAATATTTGCACTAGAGAATCTATGTGCTGTGTATGTGTATGTGTGTGTACATGCGTGCTTGTGTGTGCACATGTGTGTATGTGCATGCATGCTTGTGTGTGTGTGTGTGTGTGTGTGTGTGTGTGTGTGTGTGTTGTTTTTAGAGACAGGGTATCACTATGTATTCCAGCCTGGCCTTGAAATCCTGTCAGTCCTCCTGTCTCAGCCTCACAATTGCTAGAATAATAGGCATATGCTACCACACTAGATACAAGAATCTACATTCTGATCAGTTGATCCTTTTACTGTGTAAGCCATGCTCTATTTTAGCCCACCTAGACCTCAGACATGCAATAAAATAATCTCCCCCCAATATAGACCAGTGGCAAAGACAAATTTGCAAAACTGATCTCCCCAGGAACATTCCCAGCCTTGGCCCTGAGCTACTTGTGTATGGTTTACAAGTTGCTGATCTTTCCATGCTAATTAATTATATATTGTCAGAATTGTGAAATTTTAAAGGAAATGTTCATAGAAAATACTTAAAACAGTGTTTATTTCCCTGTAGGCCCCCATCAATGTTAACTAAAATAACTGTTGTCTGCAGAACGAGAGAAAGTAGTTGGCACATCCTCCTCTGCCAGTGAGAAGGTCCTTAAAGCCACTGCCACACATCTCTGTGTTCCTTCAACCTGGTTAAACTAAGGAAGAAGACTGAGAATTATCTGAGTACTGGGCACCTTGTTATAAATTTTATAAGCATCATATCACTAACTCCCAGAAGAAGACATAGCTGCATGATCTCCATCAAATGCAGGGTTCACAGTGAAGGAACATAGGTTGAGAGGCGGAGCCATTCTGCCCTAGGTTCTGCAGATTCTGAGGTGCTCTCTGCAACCCTCATGCCTAGGTCTTGATCTCCATTCGTTCTGATCCACCTGTGTGGATCTCAGTGAAGCAGAGACACAATAGGTCCCATCAAAATGGCTGGGAAAGGGAAGAGTGTCCTGGGAAACAGGTCAGAAAGCAGCAACAAAACCAAAGAAATGGACCCAGATCCACAGGAGGCAAATCCACTTACATGAAGCTCAAAAACAAGGTAAATAGCATCAGAACAGTGGCTGCCTGTGGGGCATGAGGATGATGGGACCAACCTCTGGAAGTCAGAAATGTTCTATGCAGTATGGGATTCAGGCCATGTGATGGGACATTCACCAAAATGTATTGAGTCACATTTCAGTGTCAGTTTCAGTTTTAATCTCAGCTCATGAGCTCAGCCTCCAACTCACATCACAGCAATCCTCTTGCCTCTGCTTCCCTGAGTGCTAAGATTACAGGCATGAGCCACCATGACCAGCACTGTGGTATGTGGTACTGATTGCTACTGGGTGTGAGTCTCCACACCCAGCATTTTATGCGGTTACTGGGGATCAAACCCAGGCCCCTGTGCTTGCATGACAGGCACTGGAACCACTAAGCAAAATCCCTGGCCCATGATAATCTTTTTTTTAAACAAAGCTGTAGAGCTGAGAAAGGTGGAAGAAAGTCAGCGCAGGTTAGGAAGAGACCACTGGAAGTGAAGCAGCTGGCCTGAGGTGGGAAGGAGGCACTACCTGATTGAAGGCACACAGTAGTTGTACTCGAGCTTCTGTCCCTTGCATGAACATGAGCCCAAACTTTGAGGGTTTCTAGGACCTTATTCTTCTTGACCATTGACTTCTTATTTCATCCATGGTCACAGCCCTGTGTTCCCAGCACGTGGGTTCCCAGAACATGGTTCCAGCCAACCTTTCCCATCCCCCTCAGTCTGCTGTCATGACAGCGCCATAGCAGGGGCCTCCTGGAAACTGATACTGGAGAGGAAGCTCAGTGAGCCACAGTCCACCTTGCAGCCACTCAGCCAAGAACCACATGGGCTCCATCCCTCTCTTCTAGATGAGTTTTCTGGTCACATTGTGATAATGCAATGTTGGTGCTAGCCCCTGTCCTCCACCAGTTTTTGAGTGATCTAATTTTATAGATATCTCTCTTCCAGTTAATTCCAAACTCAGCCTTGATAGTTCAATTTATTTACATTATAAATTCTTTGGTGCTAATAAATGCACCCAATACTGAGCTACATACCCAGGTTTTTGTCTTTTTTTTTTAATTTTTTTATTTTTTTTTTTTTTTTTTTTTTTTTTTTTTTTTTTTTTTTTTTTTTTTTTTTTTTTTTT
>PVIR01000390.1:0-184621 GCA_004026965.1 Petromus typicus
TGTGTTCTATGGCGGCCTGTGCAACATAGTGGGACCCTGTCTAGAAGAGAGAAGAAAGGAGAAGGAGAGAGGAAAGAAAGGAGAGAGATGCTGAGATTTAAAGATAGTTTTATAGGTTTTTATTTTCCTCTGTATTGTCCATATCTGGTTTGGATATTAAGGAAATGCTGGTCTCATAACATAAATTAGAAAGTAGTTTCTCTACCTCAATCTTCTGACAGAGATTATAGAAAATTGATGTTATTTCTTCTTTAAATGTTTGGCAAAGTTCACCAGTGAACAAATATAGTCTGGTGCTTTCTGTTTTGGAAGATTATTATTGATTCAATTTCTATAATAGATATAAAACTATTCAGAGTATCTATCTCATTTTATGTGAGTCCCAGAAAATTACGTCTTTTGAGGAATATGCTCTGGCATACTGAGATTTTTCTCCAGTATTCAGTCTTGCTGAAGGCCTAGAAGTAAAACTCCCAGAAGTTTGGAGACCACACCTAAGACTAGACTCTTCCTGAGACCACACCTAAGACTAGATTCTTTCTGAGACCACACCTAAGACTAGACTCTTCCTGAGACCACATCTAAGACTAGACTCTTCCTGAGACCACATCTAAAACTAGACTCTTCCTGAGACCACACCTAAGACTAGATTCTTTCTGAGACCACACCTAAGACTAGATTCTTTCTGAGACCACACCTAAGACTAGAATCTTCCTGAGACCACACCTAAGACTAGACTCTCCCTGAGACCACATCTAAAACTAGACTCTTCCTGAGACCACACCTAAGATTAGACTCTTCCTGAGACCACACCTAAGACTAGATTCTTCCTGATGGTTTTGTCTCTCAGGTTTGTCCACACTGAGTATCCAGCCATTCATCGAATACATTTCGTATTTTCCTATTGTAATACTGGATTTTGTTTTATGTCATGGATCTGTGCTCCAATAAATTGTAATACTCTGTAACTTCCTGTTGATTTTGCCAGTGTGGGGGATAGCAAATTGCTTTGTGACCTCACTGTTTTTCTGGAACTAAGACAAGAACTTTTAAAGAAAATTGTGTTTGATTTGACAAAAAACACATCCAAAATGTTTCATTTGTGTGGTAAAAGGGAGATGAACTTGTAAAACGTAGTTGGATTCATGACTTTAGTCACTGTCTGAGCAGATGCTTTGGTGAGTTCTGAGCAGGTGCCATGCTGTGTAACTAGGCTGCCCCAGGCAGCGGGCTAGAGTATGAGACAGGACACAGGCAGATGGTACACAGAGGAGAGGGGCTTCCCTACCATGGACCTACCATGGACCCAGACTCTCAAAGCCTCTTCACAGTCCTCCCTTAGACTATTTTATTGAGTTTTCTCCTAACCCCTTTGTCCTTCCCCACTACTCTGAAGGCCCCAGGACCTGCCAGTAGCACTTGTTTCCTTCATTAGACCCTCAGTAATCCCTGGGACCTCACTCAGGCTCTGTCTGTTGGGATAACCTGAGGTGTTTGTGTACATCAACACAGCTATAGCCCACCATGCTCCTAATGTGAGGTTTGCAAAGCCTGGTTTGCAGGACTGAGTAGGGACCTAGCTCATGAGACCCAAATGAGTACCATGTTTACTGTCCTGACTTGGGATACACTGAGTGTGTGTTTAGGGGATGAGATAATGAGTTTAATGCAAGTGCTTGGTGAAAGAAAGAACAGTACAAAGTGAAACCCCATAGGCTTCATAAATTGAGCCTTCTCCAGCTGGTCCAACATCAAAATCTTGGCATCGTGTGTGTGTGTGTGTGTGTGTGTGTGCATCTTTTGGTTCTGGGGGTCAACTTGTGACCTTGCACTTAAAAAGCATGTGCTGGAACTACTGAGTTAAATTCCTGGACAGAGGGGTATATGTTGTAACTGAGGTGTTGGAATAAAGGAATAGGAACTGTTCATCGATAGCCGGGGTCTCTACCACATAAGCGGAAAGAGAGTCAAGGGACTTGCCTGGTCTCGACAATGATACAAGGAAAAATTCTTTATTAAATGTAGATGTTAAATCTGACTTAGCAAGAGTCTCTGTGGAAGTGGTGGTGTATAGCAGGAGGGAGAGAACAGAGGAAATGTACTAGCTCCCTGCTGCTGCTGTGACAAATGATCACTCCGATTCATTATCTCACAGTTCTGTAGGTCAGAAGTGCTTACTCAGCTACAGTCAAAGTGTTGACAGAAGAGCAGTCCTTCCTGAGGTCCTAGAGAGCAATCTATTTCCTGTCTCTTTCTAGTTTCTCATGACAATTTGTTTTTCTTACCTGAAAGCAACCCTCTCCTTCATCTTCAAACTCAGCATGGCGAGGTCCTATCTGCTTCGTACAGTCATGTTTCTAGTTCTCTTCTGACTCCATCTCCCACCATTAAATACCTCTGTGATTACACAAAGGCAACTGAGTTAACCCAGGATAATCTATTTCAAGATCAGTTTTTACCTTCCTCATCTGTTTGGCTATGGGACTGACTGTGCTCACAGAGTAAATTCTAGAGATGGAACTATGCATATCTTTGGATGTGATTTGCTTCTGCAAAATATATTCCAATTGAACAATGTTCAGACATGGTGGGACTTTTAAGAGGTGATCAGGCCATGAAAAGGAATTAATCTTTATTCTGGAAGGAGCGAAGTTTCACCCTCAGAACTGGATTGTTCCCTGCAAGAGTGAATTTTTCAAACCACACTGGCCCCTCCTCTCTGATGCACCATGCTTCTGGTCTACACACTTACTGCCTTTCTACCATACAGAGCTCACCAGAAGCTGAGCAGGCGCTGGCATCATGCTCTTCATCTTTCTGAGCTCCAAAACTTTGAGAGTAAATGTCTTTTCTTTATAAAGTTTCCAATCTCACATCTTTTGTTATAACAACACAAAATGAGCTAAGATAGTGCCTATTATGCTGTCTACCTTAGGAAGTAATTATTAACATGAGGGAGAAAAAGAATACAAACATATTAATAAAGTCATGGAACAACCATGGTCGGCCAGACTTTGGACAAGACAGCGAGAATTTATAGAGTTTTAGACAGAAATGCCCACAGAATAATGTTATCAGGAAGAATATATGCAAACAAGTTAACTTTAGTTGACACTCCCAGGGTTCCTGAGATCTGGGAATTCTCCCTTCAGCCCTGGTCAAGTCCTGGGAAGAAGCAACTGCACAGTGATTTGCTCCCACCCTGTCTTTTCTTGTAATTAATCTTGACTTTGCTGCTTGGAAAGAAATCCGAGTAATAAGACATTATGTGGGGGAAGTGAGCTGAGGGAACAGAAATGGGGTCATGATTCTGGTGGTATGATCAAGATTTCAAGTACTGCTGCGACTTAGCTCTTTCTTTCCTTCCCTGCAGCCACCCAACAGGCTTAGGCAGAGTAAGAGAGTGGGTGGTGATAGAAGGCTCAAGGGATCTAAGAAGGTCCCTGCTCAGATGAAGGCTCCTACTGGTTCTCTAATCTTTGTGAAGTTGTCTCCTGTCTCATCCAGCTCCTCTCCCAAGGAACTGCTCCAGTCCCCATTTGTTAATGGTGCCAAATTGTTACTGAGCATCACTTGGGGTCACAGTGTGATGCATGTGACAGGGAGCAAAATGGTCCCCTGGCCTCCTATTGTGACAGGTGCTGCATAGCTAGTCACAGAGGAGCCCTTGGGATGTCTGTCTATTCCACAGGGTGAATTGTATCATTGGGACCCAAAGAAATGAGAGCTATGAAATGAGAAATATGTCTATGAAATATTGTATCCAAATTATTGATCAGGGACTAGTGCCTCCAACTACAGTTTTGTTCCTGCCTGAGTAGGAAATCCTCACGGGTCACCCACATTATTTTGATGTGGGGGTTCTTTACCAGGAAGATAACCTGCTGGGGTTCAAGGACCTGTCTGGCCAAAAGGCAAGCTCTGCTGAAGGGAGAGGCAGAAGCGGAAAGCACTGGCTTCCTGCCTGCAGGCAGAGCCGTGCTCACCAAGGCAGCTGTTTGTCCAAGAGCCTGGGCTGCAGGGACATGTTCGAGAGAAGCAGCAGAACCCAAAATTTCCAAGAGGCAGCTGCTGCAGCAGAATCCCTGCTGGGACTTGGTTGGAGAGCAGAGCCACTTTGCATGATGATTGTAAAAACAGAAAAGAGTAAACTGTAAAGTGCTGCACAAATATTAGCTCTCTGCTTCTTCCAGCCCTGACTTCCCCTTGAGAGTGTGCGGAAGCCCTTCTTCTGAGAGGGCTGAACTCATCGGGGATATGAACCCTAGGGACACCAAACATCTTCCCTCAGGACAACCTGTGACACCTCCACTAGGAGGGTGGAGAATCAAGGTCCAGTGAAGGGAGCAGGAAGACGGCCCGGAAATCAGTCTCTCCTGCAGGGTAAGCATGTCCCAAGGATCTCCTTACCTCTGGCAAGAAAAAAAGAGCCTCGATCCTTTCACAGACCTGAAACCTTCAGAGGAGCTGAGAAATTAGCCTTTGCCCTGCCCCCATGGGAACAGCCCACTCCCAGTGGAGCCTCCATGTGGTTTAATAATTTGAGATTTCTTACACGTCTCCAGGGAAGGCTGGAGGGGGTTGGCTTCTCTTCCTACAGGTTTCCGGCGTACATCTCCTCTCATCCATAAAAGATTGGATTCACTCACTGTGGAGAGCTGCAAGTGAAAAACAGGTGCAGCTATATAATATTTCTCTTTAATTACTGTTTATAGAAAAAAAAAACCCAAGTGTGGAAATTAATTATTCCATATTGTTAGAACAGGATGAACTACTTACTAATTTTAACTGTGGCTTTTATGTAGAGGCTGTTGCTCAACATCTTATTAATTTGGGTAAATATTAACAAACAGTACTAACAGCACCCCCACTCTCTATGCTGTCCACCGTAGCATGTTTTCCTGGGGAGGGGATACACAGTACTTTTCTTTTCCTCCATCACATGATATTGAACCTGAGTGTCACAAAGCTTCCTTTCAAAAAGAAAGGCTTTTGATGTCAGGACTCTTTTCCTCTCTCTCTGCTGTTGGCCAGGGTGCCCTGGAATTTGTGTAGAAATACAAGGAAATGCTTTTCTATTATTTATGCTCCTCTCCATGTCTGCCACATTTGCCCTGTCACTCAGCAGCCTCCTCCTTTCTGAACTTCCCAGTAAAGGGCACCTGAGAAGCTGGTGGCCAGCCAGGCACATTAGCCCCTGTGAGATGGGACTGAGGAAGAACCCAGGGGCCCCACAGAGTGTGTATTCCTGGTGCATAGAACAGAGGCTCTGTGTCTGAACCCATGGAGCCTGGGACTGGGAGTTATGGAGAGAAGACGATAGGGGCTGGCTTTAACATGGACTCCACAGAGTTCCTGGGGGAGTATTAGTCTTGATTTGTGTTTGTTTGTGTTTGAAATAATGTTGTACTGAATTCCATGCTGGACTTGAACTCATAGGCCCAAAGAATCTCCTGCTGTGGCCTACCCAGTAGCTGGGATTATAGATGTGTATCACCATGCCAAGATTTTATTACTTCTTTTTGTGTTACTATAATAAAATTCCAGAATCCAGGTACTTTATATGTGCTTAAAAAGGTTGGGTGTGATGTTAATGCATTTATAGCTACCTGGGAGAGTAGGGCAGGAGAATTGTGAGTTTGAGGCTAGACTAAGCAATGTGTAAGACTTTGTTAAGTGAAAGAAACAAAAAAAAAAGAGAGAGAGAGAAAGAAGGAAGGAAAGAAAGAAAGAAAGAGAAAAGAGATGGAGATTGTAACAAAAAAGTAAGGAAACAAATTTTATATATATGGGGGGGTGGTAGGGTGGATGGGGCTATGGGAAAAAATGAGGATTAAGTTGTGTCTTATACTGGTACAAATCCCCATTATGGAGTGCAATCATGATGTGTATATTTAATGTACCAATAAAGATAAAAAATTTTTTAAAAAAAGAAAGAAAAGAGAGAATGGAGGTTATTTAGTTCATTGTTCGGAAGTTTCAAGACCACAGTGATAATACCTTCTTGGCTTGAGGGAGGGTCTCAAAACAGTGACATCAAAATACCAGGAGCATGTTCAGATCCTTACAGAAGAGATCCTGTAAGAACAGGCATGAGGGGGATTCAGGGGCTTAGTTTGCTGCCCATTCTCATGGGTACCAAGTAAAGCCTCTGGGTCACTGCATTAACCCTTCTGAAAGTGATATATCAAGGACTAAATCTCCCTACTTCAGAAAGGTCACAGTGTCACACTGTGAACTAGGCTCCACCTCATCACCCAGTAGAGAAGGCATTCAGACTATGTCCAGACCACCTCATGAAGTGGAGGCTCATTTTTACCCATCTTGAGTTGCAGTAAGGAGATACAAAAGCTGCCAAGAGTCTTTCCACTGGGAGTTGGTAGATTATAGTCTGGAATGCTCAGAGCTCACATTCAGGCAATCTAGTTACGTGGAAAAATGTCTGAAACAGTGTCTTTAAAACAAGTAACTAACTTGTGACATGGATGATTGTGTGGGCCAGGGGTAAAGGCAGGGATGCGCTCAGCTGGGTGATACTTCTGCTCCATGTTGATGAGTCCAGAGCAGCCATGACCTCTTGTGCTCACTGGAGATGGATGTACTCACCCGAGACTGTTCTGGAGGCCTCTACACAGTTCCTCAGAGTTATATCTCAGGATTTCTTACCTGGTGACCTAAGTACTGAGAGAGAAGGCCCAAGAGGTCCAAGCATACATGACACAGTGTTCCTTCTAATTTAGTTTCAGGGGTCCTAGAATGTCACTGCCATCTCTTCCTTCCTTTCTTTCTTCTTTCCTTCCTCTCTCTCTCTCTCTCTCTCTCTCTCTCTCTCTCTCTTTCTCCCTTCTTTCCTCTCCCCCCTATCCCCAGTACTAGGGATAGAACATTCAGATTCTTTACACTGAGCTACTGCTCCATATCTTTTAATTTTTCATTTTGAGGTGGGTGTTCACTAGGTCATTACGTTGTCATGACTGGTCTGAAACTCTTCATCCCCAGCCTCAGCCTCTCAGAGTGCTGGGATTTCCAGTGTGTGCTACCATGTTCGGCTTAGATTCCACACTTCCAGAAAGGAGTCACAAGACCTTGAAGTCATCTTTAAACTACTCTAGTATAAAATTGTTCTGAGTGGATCACCAGGTCTCTTAGAGGCAGTTAGAAAGTTCACTGTTAGAAAGTTAGAAAGTTAGTTAGAAAGTTCACTGGGGTAGAAAGTTCACTGTCTCATGGCCTGAATTTCAGTATCATTATTTTACTCAGATTTTGTGAATATCAGACAAGATCAGGCACGTTCAGGATGGTATGAACATAGGCAAATTTCGTGAATATCAGATCTCAGTCATTGATCCTGTTTCCCGGTATACAAAACAAAATAACAGGAGATCCAATAAGATCACTAACAGAAAGCCTAAATAATAGTCAGACTTCCAGAAGGGATGCTTTACATGGAGTTCTTGCCATACGGACATCTGTACAGAGATAACAGTAATATGGAAAGAATAAATGAGGTTGTGTGTGCTTATCAAAATATAGATTCAGTCTCATTTGTGAGACAAAAAACTCTGGTGACATTATAAAAATAGATGGAAAATGGAGGAACATAATTAAAAAAAACACTGAGATGTGTTATGTGTGTACTTTGTCATAATGTGAAATATGAGCTTTTGTTTATAAGATACAGGTTAATGGCAAAAAAAGTTTGAAAGCTACAGGGAGAATGAACATGAAATGCTTCAATGGCTATGTTAGTGCTAACACTAAAAAGCGGTATCTTTACTACGTCAGGTGTATCTGAGGACTCAAGGCTGGTACAGAACGGACAACATGCAAATACACAAAGTCTACCAGAATCCTGCTCTCAGACATTTAACTTTCAAAATCAAAGTGAAACTACTCGGCCAGTTTAGCATTTGTCTTGGTATCACACACAGTCCTAAAAACTGGATAGCAATGAAGCAGCATCATACTGCCCCTGATCTTTCCCAAGTATCTTCAGAGAATGAGTGGTTTTTTCTCTCTGGACCTACAAGGGACAGAAGAGAAAGCCCTTCATTGGATATACATCTGGGGGAGGTGAGGACAAAATACCATCAAAGTAGGCATGTTCTGTCCTACCTGCTGAGGATGGCGCCCTTTCCCCCACCAATGGCACCCCTCTAATGCCAGGCACATAGTAGCTGCCTTAGGTGACCCCCTTACACTGGAGCTGACTCTCTTGCCAATTGACATGAAACGATCAACAAGAGCTTTTTTCCTTTGGAGTCTTTTCTTTTTTATTTTCCTTTCTACTCTGTTTTTCTCTTCTCTCTTCTTTCTTTTCAGGACCAGCAGCTTTCCAACAGTGGCAACTCTAAGATATAAAACCTGAGGTCTGTAGGTGTCAAAATTTCTCCAAGTAGAAGAATCTAGCCTGCAGGGAGAGAGAACAAAGCCAGCATCCAGGGAATCCTGGGGAGAAGGCAGAGCGGCGTGTGCTGCGTTTCAGCTCTTGGAGGCTGTTGTTCAGGAAGCCCAGCTGTACCACTGCTTCGCTCACAGCACAGCTGTTCAAATTCACAGTCTGTGAGTCAACACACCTCCTTCTGCTTGAGTTCATTCGAGACGGTGCCTTTCCCTTCTATTCAAGCACTGGAACTAACCATTCTTAAGAGGAAATAAGTCTGTGGGACAGGAAGGGATGACTCTGCACGCAGTTACTTTTCCAGGACCTGCACCATGCTGGGAATGGAGGTTGTTATCCCTGCCTCTCTTCCTGCCCGGGCATCTGCAGGATGCACAGCCCAGAACCAGGTGCACCATCAGGGAGAGAAGCACCAGCCAATATACACGCTGGATGTGCCAGCTTGCATGCTCCCGGCAGGGACAGTGGAGGGCAGCCAACTCTCCAACACTGGTTCTCTGAGCTCCTCCATAGTTAAATGCCATGATCCTCACTGCGCCAGGGGCTGTCACATCAGGAGCCTTGGATTAAGTGATTTGTCTCCTTCCAACACAGCTGCTCCCTGGTTCCTGTCTGACAAATGCAGTTCATTAGGGCTGACAAAGATGAATGTCCTTGTTTATGGAAGTCTGCTAAGTGCTGTTCTCAGGGAGCCAGTGGACCTGGAAGGGAAGCAAAGTATATATCAGGTTGGCTCCGTAGCACTTCCTCTCAGCCACGGGGTACGATAGGATCACAGAAGCCAAGTGCATGCCACTTGCCAAGGGTAGGTCCCACCGGACTTTCACCAATGGGTACAATGAGAGTTGGCAGCTGACAACAGCATCTGTCACCACCTGAGAGTCATCCTGGATTGTGAAGATCCTTGCAGGAAACGCAAGCATCTCAGTCCCTGGTACCTACAGAAGAGCCCCTGCAAGCTGAGGATATGAGGAAGGCTTGTATGTGAAAACCTAGCATGTGGTTGTCTAGCCAGCACGAAGCCTCAGAAACACAGCCTGGGCATAGCCAGGATGCAGCAGTATTCAGGAGGGACCTGAGAGAAGTTAGCAGCTGCTTTCCTTTCTCTCCTTCCAGCCATTGACTTCAGTCAACAATTCCGTGCCTCTAAAACCCCTGGAAAAAAACACAACAATGATTTTCAAGCTGGCTGGGCAGCAGAGACCTTAGCAGCTGTGTCTTTCAAAGTTCTGGGTCATTATCCACAGTAAGAAACACATTTTACATTACAACCCAGGTGTAGCTTCATGCGTGCATATGCAGGCGCATTTTCAACAGCCTCACCAAACAGTATTTACCTTTCCTGGGGAAGTTTGTTCTGATGTTTTCTATTGTTTTGTCCTGTTCAATCTCTTACTATAAGAAAATGGTTAGAATAACCCAGTAAACTGCTCCACTGATCACTGATGGGTCATAACCCTCAGTTCAAACAACAGTGACAACAACGTGGAACCATGATGATTTTAAAAATCCACATTCACCGTGTTAGGGTACTGCCTCCTGAGGAGGGGGAACATGACCTGAGCCTTGTGGGATGGAAACAGTCAGCCAAGCAGAGAGGTGTGGAAAGAGAAGTGCTTCTGATGGAGAGACCTACGTGTGCAAGTGCCAGGAGGGGATCTTAGCGAGGAGCATGGGGCCTGTGGGGGAGATGGAAGTTCTGCTCAGCTGGAGCGAGAACGTTGTGGGCACAGACCGGGGCCAAAGGCTGGGAGACAGGCGGAGGGGCCGTTGTGCAGCGTTTTATGAAGCAGTGAACTCCGGAGTTCACATGCTGTGTTGAGGACAGCAGAGGGTTTTATACAGAGTCACAGTCAGAGTAGCACTTCCCAAGAGACCACTCTGCTGTGTGTAGAACCGATTCGGGGTGCAGTAGACAGGGGAAGGGTTGAAGCATGCAGGGCAGATGCAGAGAGGCCAGTTGGATATCCATGAGGAGCATATGTGATAGGAATTAAAAACAGGGAGACAAAGGAGCAACAGGGCCCCTTTCTCGGAGGACAGCCACAGACTCATCCAGGCCAGCGTGGGTGGCTGGATTCTGAGTCACCCTGTCTCAGGGTTCTGGAGTAGAGCATGTCCTGAATGAGGCAACAGTAGAGATTCTGGAAAGCTGATGGTGAAGGAAAAGGAGGAAATAAAACATTTAAGAAATATTTATGCAGGAGAGGGGGAGCAGGGGAGCCTGGGGGGTTTCTTTGGGTCACAAGGGTCTGGGGTTTGCTCAGTCTCTGGGCTTGTTCCTCTGTCCTGTCTTTAGTCTTGGTTGTTTTCAGCCTTCATTGCGCTTACCCAGAGTTCCCTTATCAAAGAGAAGATGCATTTTGGGAGGGGACTTAAGGTCTAGAGTCTAAATAGAGAAGGTGAGGGAGGTCTCAGAGATAGTACCTGCTTCCCTGGGCTCCAACAGAAAGGAAAGAAAGAGTGACAGAGTGCAACAAGACCTCTTCTTGCTTCTAGTCCCCAGGGAGTGGTTACAGAGGTAGGAGAGAGCCTTGAAGAAATCATTAAGCTCGATACTTAACCCTGAAGCTGGCATGCTTTCACATGTAGAAAGTGAACGGCAGTCCATGGCTGTAAGAAGAGGGGCTTTGCTACTCACAGAGTAGGAGATGAAGGCTGACCAGCTGGGCAGCAGCTGGAGAATATCAGACCTCTCCTGTGTGCTTTCCAGCACCATAGGCCCAGCTCTGGGCTTTTCCTCCCTCTGGCTAAATCCTCAGCCCTGTGCACCCTGTACTCTCTTTTGTCCCCCGAAGTGGAGAGCTCCTAGCTCCAAAACTGAAAAATTTTCATCTTTCCTCACCCTAATGGGGACGCCCACTGTCTCGCAAGTCTCCTTGAACCACAGCCAATTAAAGTCAGAGAGAAACAGCAGAGGGTTGTCCTCCCCTGCTTTCCAATCCAGTTTTACAAATGAGTCCTGAACTTTGAGTCATAGAACAGATTCTGTTTCAATGCTACTTATTTCGAGATCTTAAATTGGTGGGGCCTGGATGTGGGTGTAGGTTATTAATTAGCCCTCCAACACAAGCTAGTAAACCTCCCAAAATTCCCTATTATTAAAAATAAGAATTCAAAAGCAGTCCTCAGTCTTAGGTATAGAGCCTGTCACAGGCAAAGCACAGTCCCTAGCCAAAGGCGGGATTTATTTTGATGGATGGACGCCTCTCTCAGTTTGCTCAGGCTGGCCCACAAGACTCAGAACTCACACAGGTGACCAGAGAGATTGGACGTGGGAAAAGCTGGATGGGGCATCTCAGCCAGAATCCACTGGGAGCACAGAGACAGAGTGGACCAGAAGCCAGACACCAAAACTCAAACCATAGGAAAACACGAGAGTGTGTATCTTGTTTTCCCAGTGAGGATTGTTGCCTTCATTAGGGAACCAGTCCAAAGAGATAAACAGAGCTAAGTTTGGGTACATGGTAAGTTGAAGAGCTGAGATGTAAAGACACGGCTGGTTGGCTGCTGAGCACAGTGGCGTCAGGAGTACAGCAATTGTTCTGGGATAAGAGAGCACTGCCCAGAGGAGGGCTTCTGGACAGTCCTGAGGACCCCTCAAGGGTCCCCACTTTACTGTCAGCCTAGGGTGTGGATAATTCAGGCAGAGTTACCGGGGACTCCACCATATTTGAGAAATAACTTGTCCATCAGAGGTGATAGTGTCACCTCAGAAGAAGCTGCAGCCATGCCCACTAGCATCTGCTCCGTAGCTGTGACCTCCTACACACACAAACATCTCTCCTCATTCTGTATTACAGGTTTTCTTGCTTCTCACTCTGGGGTGGTTTTTTTTGGCTTCTGTTTAAAATTAATTCCACAACACTGAATAACCTTCCCCCACAAGGTTGGAGTTAATCAGGCAGAATTTATTAAGATCTTTACAATTAAATGAGCTCATACAAGGAGAAGGAAAGTTACCTTATTAGCCTACTTTATGAGCTTGAATAATTTTAGCCCCTAACTTCACTGTTGACCCCCAACTACTGTCACCGTCATTGATGACTTCAGAGGATGCTGGACCACAGTCTTCTCTGTGCTTCCCGTTCCTGATGTGGGGATGATGTGCTTAGACCAGTGAGTCATTGTGGAGGGAAATTAGACAGGGAAGGACATGTCCAGCATGGGTGGAATGTGTTCCGTCCTGTAGGCCAAACTTTAGCTCCTGAGGACACTCTAGAAAGGAATGATTTTCTCCTAAGAATATATCACTTGGGATCACGTTCACACTCACTGGGTCCTGTTCTCTACCTTGCCCTTCCTTCTCAGCTCTTCTTCCCTAAGAGCAACGACCTCTTATCTGCCACCTGAAACCCAGAGTGACCCAGACCAGCCAGGATTTCAGTAGATCTCAGGAAAGGACTCAGCTGGGAAGGAGCTGGATATTATCAGACTGTCCTCTTTGTCTTCCACAACCATAAGGCCCCAGCTCTGGCCCCACTATTGGTTCAATCTCTACCTAGATTCTGTACCTCATCCTTGCACATCTGACTTTGGTGATCCAGCCAAAGTCTGGTGTATTACACTCTGACATTTCCTTGCTCTGTTTTTGTTAATATTAACTGTAATGTTAATGAAAGTTGACCATCATCAATGGGGATGAACCCTGTTTGAATTTCTAAAGGTCACTGTTGTTCAGTTGCCTTAAGCATAAGCTCCATCTCTTGGTGGATCCACCACTGTCCGTGATTGAGGCTTGTTATAAATTGAATTGTATTCTTTACTTAAATGCAAAGTGTGTTAGAACCCTAACACATTTTATCTGTGAGTGTGACCTTCTTCAGAGGTTGAGTTTTCCAGATGCAATCAAAGTGAGATAAGATCATTAAAACCATCCCTCACCCAATGTGACTGGTGCCTTCATAAGAAGCGATACAAGGGCCGGGGATTTAGTTCAGTAGTTCTGGCACCTGTCTTGCAAGCGCAAGAGCCCAGGCTTAATCCCCAGCACCACATACAACAATGGTGGGCGTGGTGGCTCACACCTGTGATCCCAGCACTCAGGAGACAGAGGCAGGAGGATTGGTGTGAATTTGAGGCTCACCTGGGCAACATAGTGAGCCCAGGGCCAGCCTGAACCACAAAGAGAGACTGTGTTTCAAAAAAAAAAAAAAAAAAAAGAGAGAGAGAGACACACACAGAGAGACACAGAGACAGAAAATTCACCATGAAATAATGCTGGCAGATTGAAGTGAGACAGGCACTCTTTGAGGTAAACAAGGATTGCAGGTGACAACAGAAACTGAAAAAAGGTGTGGGGCTGGCTCTCCTAAGAGCCTCCCAAAGAAAGAAACTTAATCAATATCTTTATTTGGAATTTCTAATCTAACAGCTCTAGAAGAATAAATTTCTCTTGTTGTTAGCCGCTATGGAAACAACAAGGGACCAATATGCTCACAACTCCTAATAAGCTGCTGATTTCTCTGATGGATGTCTTGCCACAGCTAAATTCCATCATGTGGCTATTTTCCCTCCCTCCATTTACCCAATTCCAGTTAGCAGCCCAGCTGCAGGTGGATTTTCTAGCTCTGGGTACCGATTACCTGTAGGTAACCCTTGTGCTACACTGACATGTCTAGGAGGTAAACCTCCAGACTTCTGTTCCTGGGTCAACAAGAGCTCCCCCGTCACCTCTGCACATAGATTTTTGTCTGCTAAAATTCTGAAGCCTCCTTAAAATGTCAGCCCAAAAGTACTGCCCTCACTGGTCCCCATGGGTCCTGGGAAGGATGACAAAGCACAATACAGGCAGTTTGATCAGCGAAATGCCCAGACAGTCACAAAGTGACAGCACAGTGCTTTGTAAACCTTAACCCTACTTGGTCAAGCATCGTGCTCTTGGTTTTGGACAAATGAAATTAGATATTCTGCAGTTCCTGTCTCTAGATTTTAAAAATAAATTTTGGTGAACATTCATGCTCTCAAGAATTCACCAATTTCTCTATTATATTTCTGCTGACTATGCCCAGTAACTTCCCCTCTGGTCCATTCTGCCCATTCGATCTCTGTCACTTTTCTCTGAGGCTGATGCATGACATCGTCTCTTTTTTTCACCTTTCTCCATCTTCCTTAAACTCAGTTTCTAAAATCTGTTTTAGACTTTCAGGTTATAGACCCCAAACATACCTGTGTACTTGTCATCTGAGCAAGCGCTCCCAAGGATGCAGGATTCTCCCCACTGACTTTTTCTTGCTGCAGACAAGCTCCTTGGACAGCGCCTTTGAGATCAGCCCTAACCCAGCATAGACAAAGTGAATGCAGAAATTACGTGAAGTGCTAGTGGGTCGTACAGAAGGACTGAAGTTTTGTAAGCAGAGGAGAACAGACAGGCATTTCAGGTAAACAGGATCACACGTGCAAATGATTCAAATTTCAGACTGTGGTCTGGTCAGAGACATTTCGGGGGATTCATAAGGTCAAAATTATTTCCATTATAATAGTGATATGATATTTGTCATCTTAACTGTCAAATATTTGTGTTGATGTTGCCACAGCAACGGTGAGAAAAACTGGTTCGTGCAAACCATGGCAATGGCAACAAGCTGTACCATTTGTCATTATATTCTTCCCTGCCAAGAACATGTAGATTTAAAAAAAAAATTGGTGTCACTTATCAGCACTTTAAATAAAGCAGTAATCTTTTTTTTCCAGTAGTAGGGATTGAACCCAGGATCTTCACAGTGAACTACAGTCCTTTTTATTTCTTTTATTTTATATTTTATTTCATTTTCTTGAGACAGGATTTGACTAAGTCACTAAGCTGTTCAGGCTGGGCTTGGACAGAAGATCCTTTTACCACAACTTCTCAGAGTGCTGGGATTATAAGCATGCACCACCCTGCCTAGCTGAAATAAATATTATTAATCTCATTAGCTCTTGACTCAGGAGAACATAGCTCTTTCATATTTGATGTGATGAGTGAGAAGCAGACATAAAGAACTGCTGCTGCTTCCACACTGCAACGGCTGTCTCAGTGAAAAGTCGGTGTGATTTGTTCATTTGTGAGCTGCATTAGTCTCTCTTCTCACAGAACCCTATTTTCACCTGAAAATCAAGCTCTAGTTAGTCAAGCACGAACGCTTTTCAGACACTCTCTGAAATTTGCTAAGAATAAATAGTTGGGCCCTGGGGATGTAGCTCAGTGGTTCCAGTGCCTGCTTCACAAGTGGAAGATCCAGACTTTGGTCCCTGGTTTAAAAAAAAAATTAGTAAATGGCTGTTTGTTGTCAATGACAAAAGTTAAGTTTTTAAATGAAAATTGGAGATTTAGAGATCTTTAGCTACTATAATGAGTCTACCATCTCTTAATGTTTAAAACTCTCATTTGAAAGTATCTGTAATATTAACAAATGTAAATTTGTGATATTGGATAATGAAGTGTGTCTTCATTGGAAAAATCCGTGTAGTCCAGGGAAGCAATATTTTTCCATTAATGTGTGATATTACAAAAGTATGCATGAAAAAAATCTATCTATAGTTCAGCAGAGGTCAATGAGCATCCAGGTGAAGCTAGATTCACATCCTGACAGACAGCATTGAGTGAGCAGAGAACCAGTGTCTAGTGAGACTTATATCTTAAAAATAAAAGCTGGGAGGGGGCTGAGAATATAGCTCAGTGGTTCCAGCTCCTGCCTTGCAAGTGCAAGGACCCATGTTCGATCCCTGGTAACCACATGCAATACTGGCTGGGTGTGGAGACTCCCACCAGCAATCAGAACGACATACCACATTGCTGGGCATGGTGGCTCACACCTGTAAACCTAGGAGGATTACTGTTAGTTCAAGGCTGAGCACAGGGCCAGCCCTAACTACAAAAGCAAGATCTTGTCTCAAAGAAAAAAGAAAGATGTGGGTTCTTTTATAATGGAGTATTACTCAGCCACAAAGAACAAGTTTGAGTCATTCATATTCAAATGGATGTAACAGGAGGATATACTCATAAGTGAAATAAATAGGTCACAATCATGACTTTTACGTAGATGATTTGTAAATACAGTAGAGCTGCTGTCCTTTCTTTTTTGTCTTTCCCTTTCTTTTTTTAAAATTCAAATCTTTATTGCTACATTATGAACACATATCATCTTCACATTCAACACTGAAAGTTTGTACCAGAATATGACACAACTTGATTCTCATTTTCTCCCCTTCCCCCACCCACTGTGCAACCCCCTACCCTGCCAGAACCTTAGTCGGTGCCATTAGATGCTGTGCAAAAGTCTGGGGCCTGCCTGCCTTCAAGCTGACTGCTCTGAGTGCCCCCAGGGACATTCCTGGTAAAAGGTGGTACCAGCAGATGCAGATGCACAGGGCTGGGGCCCACTTGCCTCCATGTCAACCGCACTGAGCATGCCCAGGGACACTTCATGTAAAAAGTGTGCAGAGGAGTCTGCTGGAACCTCAGGCAGGGCCAGTAGATGTGTGTACACAGGGTTAGGACCTTTCAGTTTATGTCTTTCCCTTTCTTTTCTCCTCCTAATTTCATCCTTTCCCCTTTTCCTTTTTTCCCTTAAGTCCCTCCTTCACTGGACTATCTTTTCTGAATCACACAGGGCTTTACATTTGTCAGGTATTTTTTCAAGCTCTCAACGCACATTAGCTCATTCAATCCCTCTAACAATTCTGTAATTAGGGAGATCACATACTGATTATCTAAACAAAGAGTTTTGAAAGCAAAAAGGGAGCAAGGATAACAGAGTGAGCTGGTGCATATAGTCACCATAACTATAGAGGCAGTTTGATAGAGCTATTTTAGAGATGAGAAAGCTGAAAAGCTATGTAAACATTCTCAAAATTAAATGGTAATAAGTGCTAGAGGCTGAATTCAAAATCAGCCAGTCTGGCTCCAGAGTGTGATCTCTTAACAGTAAGTTGTCTCTTCTATCCAACAGCACAGAATCTATAGAAACAAGCAGTGGGACATTTCAGGCTACAGGAACAGGATCTTACAAGGAAGGAGTATCATAAAGGAGGCCTATCACCATGCCTGGAACTTAGCGTATATTGGGGGCTGAAGTGCAAAAGGGCTTTTCCAGTCAGCAAGAGCCAGGCTACAACAGGCTTTGATGATCCTTGCTAAGGTATTTGGAATGTGGTCAGGGCAGGAGGATGAGTTAGAGAAGGGCTTGAAGTAGGGCAGGGACAGAGTCAAGTAGATGTCCACTTTTGCTACCACGGGCGGGCAAACCAAGGAACACAAAGACAGCGTAAAAACTAGGAAAGAGAACAAAGGAAGAAAAAGAAAAACATTCCAATGGTAGAATCTGTGTAATGACTAGAAGTGAAGGGTATACTGTCCTATAGGTGACCCTCAGGTTTGGAGGATTCAGTGTCATTTGTAAAGATGGAGATTTGGGGAGCAGAAACATGATGAGTGAGACTTGGGTGTACAAGTCAAGGTTATTGAAAATAAAATTGCATGCCACAAAATTCATCTTTGTTCAATGATCATTGATATATACTTACTTTCACAGAATCATTATTATAATCAAGTCTTACAGCACTTTAATTCTTTCCCAAATGTTCTCCCCCCCCCACCCTTTCATCATCAGTGTTTCATGCTTAACCATGGCTCTGACAAACACTGACCTGATTTTTGTCTTTTTTGTCCTAAGACTTTTGACTTTCCCACAGTGTAGTAAAATGAACAATGCAATGAGAAACCTGTTGTATATTGTTTCTTTCACTTAGAATAAAGTTTTAAGATTCATCCATATTTCATTTGTTCCTTTCATATTTCTGGACAGTAATTCAATATAAGAGGCCTCACAATTTGTTTATCTATTAAATGACATCTTAATTGATTATAGTTTGGGGCTATTATGAATAAAGCTGCTGCTACACATTCATATATATGTCTTTGTCTTTTGTCTTTACATTTGTCAGGTCTTTTTTCAAGCTCTCTACACACATTAGCACATTTAATCCTTCTAACAATTCTGTAATTAGGGAGATCACATACTGATTATCCAAAGAGTTTTGAAAGCAAAAAGGGAGCAAGGACAGATTTTCATTTCCTTTGGGATTGCTAGATTATATGATAATATAATCTAATTTGTTTAACATTGTAAGAAACTATCCAGCTGTTATACCAAAGAGGCTATACCATTTTGTGTTGCCACCTGCAATATTTGAGAGTTCCAGGTTACCTGCATCCTCACTGGCTATTATCAGTTTTTAAAAATCTTGAAATTTAATGGGTATATATTTCAACTCTAGATGTAGCTTGATGGCAAAGTGTCTAGCCTAGCAAACATGAAGCCCTAGGTGAAATCTTCAGTATCAGGCAGATTAGTATGATACTTCATTCTGATTCTGTTTCTCTCTGATTACTAAGTGAGGATGCTCAACATCTTTTTGTGTGCTTATATGCCACCTCTGTAACTTCTTTGGTGAAAGTGTGGATCTTTTGCCCATTTTTGATTACACTGTTTATCTTCTTCTTATTGGAACATTAGAATTCTGTACAGATTCTGCACACAAGTTCTTTATTAGATGGATGTCCTGAAAATATCTTTACCAGTTTGTAGCTTTTCTTCAAATTTTCTTACTTATGTCTTTCAAAAATCATGAATTAATTTTTATCAAATTCCATTTGTAAATTCTGTGTTTTTTTTTTGTTCTTCCTTTTTGTATTTTAAAAAATCTTTTCCTAACACCAAATCACAGAGAGTTTTTGTATTTTTATTCTAAAACTTTTAAGACATTGGATTTTAATTTTCTACATTTTTCTGACATCCTCTTCAATTTCCTTTTTCAGTGCTGTAGCTTTCAGAGTAGAGGTCTTTCACACCTTTTGTTAGGTTGATTTCTAGATGTTTCATTTTTTGGATGTCATTGTGAAAGAATATGAATCAAGATATATCACATAGAGGTAGAAATTCTCAAAGAGGAATGTGATCATAATGTGTTTCTAGAAGGTACCAATAAACTCAATTTATTAAAAAAATTTAGATGTACAATCTTTCAGGTTAAATTTTCTTTTGTAATTTTTGTTTGTATAAACTAAGGATTAAAGTGCATTATTTTGCTTAGCATATACACATGCCCAATATTTCCAGCACTATTGAGTGTTCTTTCCCTGCTGAATTTCCTTGGCACCAATGTGAAAATCAGACAACAATATTTGTATATGGCTTTCTGGATAATCTACTCTATTGTTCCATTGACAAATGTGTCTCTCCTGTGCCAATGTATGCTGTTTTCATTATTATAATTTTACAGTCAGGCTTGGTCTCAGGTACTATGCATCTCCTGTCATTAGCCTGCAAATTTTGCTCGGTCTATCTGTCCTTTTCTGTGTGATTTTCTATATAACTTTATATAAATCACATTAATTTATTTTAAAAGTTAATGAGGTTTAATTATGATCAAGTTTGAGGAAATTGATAGTCTAATAATGTTGTGATTTTCCATCCATAAACATGGTACCTATTTCCATTCATTTATGTTCTCTTTGTCTATCTGCAATGTTCTGAATACTCCAGAGTTTTCTGTGACCAACCTTGCTGATTTCATTTATTAGGCCATTAAGTATTTTGTAAATTTTTGAGATTACTAAATAGATGACTCTGTCATCTGCTTATACATTGCTCTTTCTTTCCAATCTATGTTATTTTCTTTTTCTTGTATTTTACTGATAGAAAGTCCAGTACTATAATGAATAGGAGTGGAGGAAGAAGACATTCTTATTTTCAGTCTTGAAGGGAAAGCATTTAGTTTGTCATCATTGGGTTTGAAAATGTAACTGCATATTTTTCATCCACATATTTTTATTAGAGAAGTTTTTTCTCTTAGTTCTTGATGCTTTTTCTTTTGTTTCATTGTTCTTTTCATGTGCTGGGGATTGAACCCAAGACCTAAACAAGCTAATTATAACAGTTACCATCAAGCTATTCCTCAAGCCGCTGTAATGGTGGGCAAAATATCTTTTATGGATATTGCATGATATCTGATTCTTTTTCATCACTTATTGAAATGATCATATGCCCTTTTTTTGGCCTTTTGTTATCGTGTTTCACACAGATTGAGTCTTGAATCAATCTGGAGTGCTGGGATAATTCTCACTTAATATATTACATTGTCCACTTAATATATGTCATACTTTTTACTCAGTTTACCAGTATTTCATTAGAGATTTTAATCTGTACACATGACACATGAGGGATATTGCTTTATATGTTTCTTGTAACTTCATTGACAGACATAAGGATTAGGATAATAGTGGCTTTATAACATGAATTGGAAAATCTTTTCTTTCACTCTCTGGAAGAGAGTTTAGGTTTGTGTTCTCTTTTTCTGTTCAGCTTGTTTATATCCTTAGCGATTTTCTGCCTACATGTTCTATTGATTGCTAGGAAAGTGGTGATTCTCCAGTTACAATTGTGGATTTTTCTATTTGCGCATACACTTCTATAAGTTTTTGCTTTGTTTTGAAGTCCTTTTGTGACATGTATGCACAGAAAAGACTGTTGTATTCTTTCCTTATCTCCCTCTTCGCTGATGACGTTTTTTGCTGTGAGGTCTCCCTGCTTTGATGTTGACTTCGGCAAGCTAGCCTTCTTCTAATTAGTTCTCATGTAATTTAACTTTTCCCATTCTTTTCAATATATCTAGGACTTAATATGTAATGGTTTTGTATACAGAATAATATTTGTTATCTAGATATGCCATTTCTATCTTGATTGATATCTTAGGCACGTTATACTTAGTTAATAATGTACCATATGCATATATACATATATGACTTTGCTAAGTGCTTCTTTTTTTCTTTCATTTAAAAAAACCACTTGATTTTTATCTGAAAACATCTTAAGCTTCCATTGAAGCTTGAAAACAAGCATGTGGGGATCAGGCAATGCTAAGTAGGAAAGAGAAGAAGGACATGGAAGTATCTGATTCCCAGGAGATATTTTGTTTGCTAAGCAGATGTATCTTCAGCTGAGGAACTTGAGTCCAATGAACCTTTGATACAGTCAATCTGTTTTTGTAGAGATTCTTTAGCTCTTCAACTGTTCTGAAGCTCAGAGATAATGGGCTAAAGAGGAAGATTCCTTGTGTCCCACCAGTGGCCTTGCCACTGTAGCCGTAGTCCACAGAGCGCTAGGTGCTAATCAGAACCACAGGGGCTCAGTAAGAACGTTACAATCTCATGCGAGTCCTGAAGCCAGGTTCTGTGAGAGACGAAGATGAAGGGGAAAGTGCTCTCTGTGAATCCCACTCGTGGCTGGCTCTCTGTGGCATCGATGGTTTTTTCACCTTGTTCTCCTGTCTTGGGTCAGTGATAGTTCATAATTCATTTTTATCTCCCCTGTCAGTTTATCACATCTCTTCTTACTTTTTTCTAATTATGGTAGAGTTTATAACTTACACCTTTAATGTATTATAGTCTCTCTTAATATGGTGTTATACTACCCCATATCAGAAGTAGTAAGATCCTTAGAATACTGTATTTCCATTTTTTAATTCCCATTTTGGGTGCTATAGCTGACACATTTTACTTCTATATATACTATAAACCTCAAATACACTTATACATTTTTTTACTTCAGACAACCCATTATATTTTAAAGTAATTTAAAAATCAGATTTAAGATCTTTTATACTTACATCTTTACACTTTTCAATGTAGTTTCTTTCTTTGTATAGATTCAAATTTCCATCTGGCATTACATTTCTGGAAAATTTCCCTTAACTTTTTTTGTAGAGCAATGCATTCTTTCAGCTTTTGATTGCCTTAAAAGTCTCTACTTTAACCTTAATTTTAAGAGATATTTTTGTTTGGCATAGAATTCTAGGCTGGCAGGTTTTTTTTTTTTTTCTTTTAGTACTTTATAAGTGTCACTCCATTTTCTCCTGGCTTGTATTACTTTAAAAAAAAATCTGCTAAGTTCTTATGATTTTCTTTCTGTTCTTAATGCTTCTTTTCTCTCTTTAACTACTATTAATATTTTCTTTTGCTTTTGATTTTTAAATTTTCAGCAATTTGACTATGGTGTGCTCAGGTTGTGCACGTGCATTTGTGTGTTGTAACTTATTCTGCTTGAGATTATTTAAACTTCCATCTATGTTTGCTGTATTTCATTAATGTTTGGGAAATTCTTAGTTATTATCCCTTAATATAGTTCTTGATTATTTTTCTCTTTCTTCTTTCTTGGACTTCAACTTCCTATCTGCTAGACAATTCTGTATCTCAAATCTTTCGAACAATCTCTTTTTCACTGTCTTAGTTTGGCAAATTTCTTTTCACTTAACACTCAAGCTCACCAGTTGTCCCACCTCTGCATTTATTCTGTTAGTAAGCTCATCAAAGGAACTGTTGATCCTTGATATCATGCTTTATAATGTTTCAATTTTCCTATTTTTAAAAATAATTTCCATTTCTCTGCTGAAATTCTCCAAAGGTACCTGTATCTTTCCCACTTTTCCCTATTAGATGCTTTCTTGTATTAATCACAGTTACTCAAAATCCCCAGTTGGATGTTTCCAATGTCAGCACCATCCCTGAGAGTGATCCTGTTGGTTGCTTTATTTTTTGATAACAGATCATTTATTTCTTCTTCTTCTGTGTGTCTCACAGTTTTTATTAACCATCAGACATTGTGTACAGAAGAGCTGGGGCTGAGGTCAATGAATTTTGGAGTGGGCATTTTTCTTTTTATACCAGAATCATAGTATTCTGGCTGAGTTGATCTAAAGAGGGAATGATCCAGGTTAAAGTTTTCATTTGTTTATTTTTATTACTATGTCTCCCTTCAGAACACCACAAGCTTTGGATTTTTCTAAAAGTGGTCTGTCATGCTGTGTTTAATGCTAGAACAGCAGTACAAGGGATTTCGTGGTCTTCCATCCTCACGTTCAGCTGATAACAGTGCCTTCGTACCTACACCACAGGAATCTATCTCTAGGCTCTTGCTTGGTCCTGTAGATATCTACTGTGGTGCTCAGAAATGCAAACATTCTGCAAAGGTACCTATAGGCAGAAGACTGCATGAATGATAGCTGAAACCTCTGCTCACCCTTCGAGCAACTAAGTTCCAAGCTGACAGATGGGTTTCCTCTCAATGTGGCAATAAGTTGCGAGAACAAACATCCCAAGAGAGTCTTGTGGGAGTTGTATTGTCTCCTGTAACCTACCCTTTGAAGCAACATAGTAAAAAATTCTGCCGAGCTTTAAAAGAAATGAATATGGATGCCATCCTGAGTGGGAAGAGTGCCAGAATTAGACAGATGAACGTATGAGATTGAAGGCATTGATAAATTCTTTATGGAAAATGAAATCTTCCTCACAACTAAGACTTAAAGGCAAGTTAGGAAGGCTGGGTATTGTGTGGTTGATCCACAGAAATCCTGGAATCTTCTTTGGTTTGCAGATAGGCTGAGGTCAACACTGCACTAAGACTGGCAGTTCTCAGCTTTCATAGTGCTGATTTTGAAACCTAAGCAAGAGATGAACGAAGGTGGTGGAGCATAGTGGTACCAGGGAGAGCACGTGTGAGTTTGAATCCCAGCTCCACTGATTTTTGCTTGCGTGACTTTGAACAAATTCCATAACCTCTCTGATGCCATTTTGTCCTTGTGTAAAATGAAGAAAATAGATCTCCCTAAAATTGTCATGCATATCCAGTGAGAAAATTTGTATTGAAAGTCTTACCATAATGCCTGTTATATGGTAGAAGCATAATATTAGTTGTATATAACATACATAATAACAGAACAATCTTGATTAAAAGCAGCTATAACATACCAATGCTGACTAGTGCAGGAATATCCAAATAAATTTACCACAATGCTCCACTTTGAATAAAAATATATGAGCATCTACTGCTCAGCTAAAAATAACAGAACCTGGCATGTTGCGAACATCTTCTATGTTTCAGCCTTAAAGTGTCCTGTCACTATTAGTCATAACAATGCAGCTTAAAAAAATAATAAATGTTAGAAGAAGTTAAAGAATTTACCCATAGACTCCTAGCCAGCAAGTGGTACAGTAGGAATTCAATCCACTGCTCACACAGACCCTTGACAGGGGTGCAACAAACCTTTCCTCTGCCCCAGACAGGGCCTGCTGGGAAGAGCAAACATCACAGCCATGGCTGTTTTCCCTGCGAAGTCCCCTTGTCATTAATTATAGGGCTTAATGTTGCAGACTTCCATCCTATGCTGAGAAACACAGGAGTCTCCCAAGTTATCACTCTTATTAAAAATGATCAAAAGTATCCAGCAACGTTTAATGAGAGATTCTTCGGAGAGACAATTACCAAGGTGTTGGAAACAGAATCATTCATTACGTGCTAATGATAAAAAGCAGAATCTGTCTTAATCGAAAGTTTATAATTTCCAGCCTTAAAGAATTTGGCTTTGCACCTTTTCCTGTCTTGTTCTGAACTTATTTTAAAAGCAGAAAAGGCTCCATTTATACTTAAATGGACATACCTTGAGGATATCCTCATAAGTGAAATAAATAGGTCACAGATAAGTAAATATCACATCTTTTCTCTGGTATGAGAAAATAAAGATGTAAATGAGTTCTAGAACTGTATATTGTGAAATAGAAAATACTCAAAGCAAAATAGGGTGAAGGGGGAAAAATAATGAGATTATAACAAAAAAGAAAGGAAACAAAGTTTATGTATATAGGGGATGGGGTGGTAGGGTGGGTAGGACTATGCAAAAAAATGAGAATTAAGTACTGTCATATACTAGTACAAATTCTCAATGTTGAGTGCAATCATGATGTACATATGTAATGTACCAATAAAGATTTCAATTTTAAAAAAGCAGAAAAGACTGTGTGACCTCCCTTTGTAGCTGCACAGAAGTAGAGAAAATGGTAACTCGAGCAAGGAAATATTTATGATTTCCTAAAAGACCTTTTTTTTTCTGTAGATCATGAAAATGCTTCCTTAATTCTCTCATGTCTCTCACCCACTCTCTCTTACTTCATCTCTCCTTTTCTTTACACAAGGCAGAAAAGCCAGGGCAGGGCCGTGGGCTGCACATGGGACAGAGGTCAGGAGACTGAGTGGAATCCTGACCAGACCGGTAAGCCTGAAGAGCTGCTTTCCTGGCGTCACACTCACCCTCCCCGGGTGGCTGTGATTACTGTGTTCAGTGGCACACTGGGTTGTTCGGAATTAAGCCGCGTTGTGCAGCTGTGTCCCAGAGAGCAGGGCCTTCTTCAGTGGGTGGGGGAGGAACCACCAGACTGGTATTAGCAGATTCTGGCTCTGTGCCTACCTGCTCTCTCAGTCATCCCACACAGCTGGTGCTTTTTCTCATGGGGCTGGACATCCAACCGAAGCTTTGCTGGGTGGCCGAGGCGAGGTGTCTGTGAACTCGCAGTGACCACCACTTTAAAGAGCAGAGTCTGCAGCGGGCCTTGTGGAAGTCACAGGAACACGGGAGCTGTGTGTGAACATCCACAACCCAGACCTGTGGTTGCTCCACCAGTCAGCTCTCTAGCTTTTCCTCAGGTGGGAAGAAGCTGGCTGGGAGGTCGAGACCACCAGAGCACATCGAGGTGCATACCTGGAGAGGAGCCCTGGCTGAGAGACTTCCTTGCCATGGATCCTGAGCAGAATCACTAGACTTCCAGGGATGCATCTTCCTATCTGTAAACTGAGGCTAGCATCAAGATTTTAGGAACATACAAAGGCTAAAATGCAATCATGTATGTGGAAGTGCCTTAGAAGGTCCCAAACACTGTCCAGACCTGGAGCAGCAGTGTCACATGACTGACTGAGCACGTAGGGCATTGCCATGGTATAAAAGACATCTAGTAGTTTGTCTGCCTCACTTGTTTCCCATGATTCCCCTTACTCAAGTGGCCATTTTATATAAGCCTACATCGTCACTGTGTTTAACTTTGATGTATCCTCGGTTCCACCTGTAACAGTTACAGTCCTTCACACAGCGTCTGCCTGGTCAGTTCAGGGTTGACACTGAAGAAAGGACCTTTCCCTAGGAGTCTGGAAGACATTGCACTCTGGTAGGGATTTTTGTTTTTTGTTTTTGTTTTTGTTTTTGTTTTTGTTTTGTTTTGTTTTGTTTTGATAGGATCTAGCTCTGTAGTCCAGGCTGGCCTCAAACTTGTAACAATCCACCTGTCTCAGCCTCCCAAGCGATGGGCCCTCTGTGGTTGTGACTATCCATTATAGAAAGCTGAATTTCGTCCAGCAATTATACAGACTTGTGCTCTGTTTTAAAGTCTGGAGAACAAAGAAGCCAGACATCTGAGAAAGGCAGAGAAAGAGAAAATAGACAGAGAACAGCACTGAGGGCGAGAGTAGAGAAGGCAGTGTTCACCCACCATCTCTCTTTGGATCCTGAACCAAAGGACTCCTGTCCATGGTTCTGTGCTATCCCTTTGTGCTTTGACAGATTCTCTATCCAAGTTTAAATGAGTCTTTGTTTATTTCAAGGAAAAATCCAATCCAAGTCCTACAGGGCCAGTGTATGTGTATGAAAATTCAATTGTGTGCTGTGCCAGGCCACAGATACATTTGCTTTATACTTTAACCTTTAAAAAAAATAGTGTTTAACATACATGCATTAAATCATGTGTAACAGATACGACTTTAATGTATGGCTAGACACATTTTGTGTTCACCCACACAGCCAATTACCAGATCAAGTTATGAAATTCATCAGCCCCCAGAAAACGCCCATTTATAAACTTCCAATCCATTATCTACCTGTTCTTTGGGGTAAACACCATTCTGACTTATCTTGACAGGCACTGAGTCTGTTTCTATATTGTCTCTGTGGTTCTTATAAATTAAAAAAGTTAATTATAAAACATTTCATACATTTCGAAGAGCATAAAAAATTAAATAATACCTGTGAATCCAACTTCCCAATTTAATAGAATGCAAACATTTTGTTGAGAGAATAAATAATCCCAAATGGGATACTTTAAACTCAGATATTTAAAGGAATGCCCAGTCATTGTCTTCACTGACTGCATTTTCTTTATTTATTTCACCATCCTAACTGCCTCTGAACTGTCATCTCATGCTGGAAACAGCAGCTGCTCCCAAGTCTTGGCACCAGGAGGATGCTAGAATACCAGTAGGCCTCCCACAGAGGTAGACGCACAACGAAACCTAAAATTGTTCTGCCTATGCCTGCCTTTGGGTTCTGCCCTCTTGTTCGTTTTCCATTGAAGTCTGAAGCTGTTATCAGTACAGATGACAGTTTTCTAGAAACTATAGCCATTTCCCTAATGTCATGAAAACACGAAAAAACTCTTTCTGCATCACCACATCCTCTTTCTTGGTTCATGGGTTCTAAGGAAGCGAATAGTCCTCAGACTCCCAAAGATTAAGATCCTTAAGACCAAAGGGGCTTCACATTTCAATTTTTTAAAAAAGCTTTAAAATATGGCCAGACTTTACCAGGTTAGTGCCTCTAATTTGAAAGGCCAAATGCTAGAATGCATTAACATTCAAAAAACACTTTAAATTTTGGAGCATTTCAGATTTTTGGCTTATGGATGCTCAGCCTGTGCTTGCTTTTATTCTTCCTTTGATATCATGTGTCTAGGCCATATTTTGTACAATTAAATACATTTGTTTCAGGATTCTTCCATCTGGAGATTCACGTCTTTCATTAATTAGGGAGGATTCTCACACATTCTCTCCCACATGTTTAGTACTCTTTCTTATATTTGTTGTGAAGTATAACATACATATAGCAAAGTATATATGTAAAATGTAAGTGCATAATCGATCACAAGTTTATTACCCACTCAACTACCGTCTAGGTCAAACAATAGAGCATGGTGAGGACTTCCAAAGTCTGTGCTCAAATAGAGTGCTGTGTCCAATTTCTTTCTCCTTCAGTCTATAGATTCATTTCCAAGTTACTTAGATGAGGATCTTATTCTCCTTCTCTTCCAGTGGATTTGCTTCATATGTTTGTAATGTCATTCTTTAATCAAGTTCCAGATACTCCTGAAATCCTCCCACTTCCTAAATGTTTTAAATATTATTACACATTAAAATTCACTCTGTGTTGCAGAGTTCCTGGAGTTTTGATAAATTCAGTGTTGCCCTATATTCATGAATAGAGTATCACACAGAACAGTTCACTATCTTAAAAATATCACCTTGTGACCAGGTTTTGATAATCTCAGAGTGTTCTTTATTCATTATTCAAGTATCATACAGGAACAGTTCACCAATTTTAAAATGTTACCTGTGGCCAGGTGTGGTGGCACATACTTGTAATCCTAGCACTCTGGAAGGCTGAGGCAGGAGGTTGGCAAATTTGAGCCCAGCCTGTGCAACTCAGAGACTAAACAAGATCCTGTTTCAAAAAACTACAGAAGGTCTGTGGAAATATGTCAGTGTTTAATCCCTAGGACTACAAAACAAAGAAACCTGAACAGACACAGAGCCTATTCAGACCTCCCTCAAACTCCCTCACCCCCTGGCAACCATGGACCTTGGTTTACTGTCTCTTGTTTTGCCTTTCCCCAAATGTCATGTACAGATACTCCTTGTCTTATGATATGATTACATCCCAATAAATAAATTCATCATAAATTGAAACTCTTGAAAGTTGAAAATGCATTTAATATACCTAACCATCATGGCTCAGGCTGCCTTACCTCCAATGTGCTCAGAACCCTTAAACTACCCCACACTTGGGCAAAATCACCCACTCTCAGTAAGCAAAGCTAACAAATACATGAGTGTATACTAACACACACATACATATTTATAACTGTTTCTATATCCATCTGTGTATGTTAAATGAAATTATTCACTCTGCCCAGCTCTAATACAATATCAAAGTATTCATTCTATCCTGAGTGGCTTGTTTGTAATTGTGTGATGGGGAAAAACCTGGATTCTGTGGACTTGTCATATATTCATTAGTGTCTCAAAGCCTATAATTCATGTAATATAGGTGACAATTATTAACTTGTGTCCCCATGGGAAGAGCATTTGCCAACTACAGTACAATCCTTAGATATAAGGATGGAAGAATTCTGAAGCAAATGTACCAAATATGGTCTAGTCTAACATCTTCTTTATGTCATTAGCCTTGCAATTTTCATTTAATACATGAAACACTAAATTTACTAAATTTAGTTAACTAAATTTAGTAAATTTAGTTCACTAACTTATCTTAGGTTTCTCCCACTATTCTAACTCTTTTGTTAGAATACTATACATTTGTGGCACAGATTCATTTGTTTAAAGATCACATTATTTGGGGGCTCCTTTTGTATTCTAGCTGATGGGGGCATTGCTGCGGAATGAACCCAGGGCTTGGCACATATTAGGTATGCATTTCACCACTAAGATACATCTTCAGTCCTTTTGGTTCAATTAAAAAATTATATAGACATTAAAGTTCATTTTATATCGAAAAAAGTTATGTTTTTTGACAAATGCATATAGTTATATGCCAGTTTCAGACAGAACAGTTATTTTTATCAGTATTTAAACTTATTTAAAGATATTCAGATTAGATGTCTTTATGTTGCATACAACTATAGTTCCTTTCTTGTAATTGTCTACAATAACCCATTATTTGAGTATATTATTATTTATTTATTCTACTTAACATATGTATTTTGACTGAATCCAAGTTTAGACTCTATAAAAATGTCACTATGAACATTTCTATATATTTCTAATGAACATATGTGACCAATTACACTTGTGTTGTTGAGCTTGCACACCAACTCTTTGTTTTCTGGGTTTTGTTTTGGGATTTTTTTTTAAAGTTCTGTATTTCAAACAATTATTTTGTATTTGCCTAGCATTTCTAATTATTTGTAGATGGAAGGATCTTAATTTAGTCCATCATCTGCAGAACCATAAGTGTCCCATCAGTCTTTGCAACAGCTTTCTAAACTAGGAGCACTATTACTTCCATTCAACCAATTAAGAAGTCAGGAGGGGGCATCTCTCTGCTTCTGTCCTACCAGGTGGATGGTATACCTAGAATTGAAACTACTTAGTTCTCTCTTCCAAATCCAGGCTCTCTTCCCTCTTTCCAGGCTACAAAACTCTCCTTGGGAACCATGGACAACTTATTTGGACAACTTACTCGGATTTAAAACTTACTTACTGGGATTTCCTTACTTGGATTTGAGGATATCTGCCCTGCCCTATGGGATCAACTGCTGGGATTATTGCAGGCATCTGCCTCACCCTGTGAGATCTCAAACTATAAGGATTACTGCACCTAGATTATTGGCCTTGGCACTTACTGGGACTCAATTGGATTTAAGGATGTCTGCCCTGCTCTATGTAACCTTCAACTACAGGGACTATTGTGGGACCACCCTATCTTCTGCATGCTAGGATTATTGGTTGAAGGCTTGGTACCAAATAAAGGTGCAGGTGAGCTCGGGTTATGGGTTTTCTGCTCCCGCTTCTGCTGCTGCGTAGGCCTTTGGCTGCCGCTGCTCAGAGTAGTGAGAGTCAATCCTGGGTTCAGCCTTTTTCCTCAAGGTTCTGACTTTGTTGCTTGTTGGTTATTAATCTTTTAACTGTGAGAATATTGGGGAATTTGAGTTTGCCACAAGGGTTCTAGCTGAGTCCTCTTTCCTGGACAACCACATCTCCTCACCTCTGACTGAAAGATTTGACCTAAATTTTAAAGTGTTTTCTTTTTGCCTTTTGTATCTATCACCTTGTAACACTCCACAGCCCATGTCAGTTCCCTCTGCCACAACTCAGCCCACTAGAGATTCCACGTGACTTCTCCCTACACTTGTCATTTCATTCATGGTGTGAGATTTGGAAGAGAGGATAGAGAGGAGAATAAGAGGAAATAGGAATAATGAGAAGACATCTGAGCAATGTCTCTTCCTTTCTCTGCTCCAGGAGATCAAGTCAAGCCTAAACTCTAGCTCCAAATGCTGTTTCACAAAGGGTAGGAAGTGTCACTCTCTCCTCAGCACAAGGGACTAGAGAATCTAAATTATATTAATCAGCACATCAGTAGCTTTCTTAAATGTGCCACTACACATTATATTGAAGTCTTTGTTTAGAAAGATGGCAGCTCTGAGAATGTGCCCAGAGCTGGATGCCTTTGGCATGCAGCTGAGACCTTGCTGAGGAGCAGATGCCTGCCTTCACCCTCTGTGATCCTAGCAAGGAATGGGGTATTTTTGCTAAGGTTTCTATCCTTCCAGGATTATAAAACCACGTCCTCTTCCTGATCCAAGACTTTAAGTAAATAGGACTTTTGGTTAAAACCTTTTGAAATTAATAGGTAACTGTAATGATATACGGAGACTAAATATCCTACTCTCCAACATCCTTTTACCCAATCACTAATTTTAGTATCCATGAGTGATTTTTGCCTGTGTCTTTATTAGATCTTTTGCTTCGGAGTAGTGAGTTTTGTCATGCAGAGTTAGAGAGCTTTACAATAAGAAGGCTAAGGTTCAGAGAGTTTGAGCTTGGGCCCATGGTTGACATCTTGTGACTCAGTTTCTATATTATTCTCCTTTCTCCCTACTGCAAGTAAGCTTGCTTCTGAAGTTGCTACCTGTGATCCTGCATCACAAGATCCTTTCAGATCCAGATGTGGGACACCTGGATTCTCAGAATCCTGCCTGTCTTGGAGAGGACTATGAAGATTGGCACCTCCTAAGGAATTCAAGTTCTCACAAAGACACAGTGAAGTACTTATGATGAAGGATGGGGTGACGAATGACATCTACGATTCACTGCAGGTGTTGGCCATAGATACTATCATGAGGAGGAATATAGAGACTATGGTTTCTGAATCTTCATTTGAAATAGTGAAAAAAACTCATTGTTGTGGCCAAATCTTTCATACTTCTACCTTCTTAGCCATCATCTTTCCACAAACAGACTCAAGGATAAAAACCATAGGATCATCTCAAGAGATGCAGAAAAGATCATTCGACAAAATCCAATACTCATTCATAATTTTTAAAAACCCTACAGATAATTGGAATAGATGGTATTTAGCTCAACCTGATAAAAGCAATCTATGAAAAACCAACAGTTGACAACACACTAAATGGTGTTTTTTGACTAAATGGTCAAAAAACTGAAATATTTCACAATAGAATCATGAACAAGGCAAAAATGACAGCTATCACCATCTCCCTTCAATATAGTTCTAGAGACATTAGCTATAGCAATTAGACAAGATAAATAAATAAAAGGCATAAAGGCAGGAAAACAAGTCATTATTTGCTGATGAGATGACATTCTATATAAAGACCCAAATACTCTGCCAAAGGATTGCTAGATTTAATTGAATCTAGATTCAGTAGAATAGCTGGATATAAGGTAAACATAGCCTTCTTGTACACAAATAACAGATTCACTGAGAGAGAAATCTGGGAAACAATTCCTTTCACAATAGCATTCAACAGAATTAAATGCATAGAAATCAATATAACAAAGGAAGTAAGAGTGTTCTACTTTGAAAATTATAGCTCTCTGAACAAAGAGATCAAAAATGACATCAGAAATGGAAAAATATCCTTTGTTCCTGGGTAGGAAAAACTAATATAATGAAAATGGCCATACTTCCAAAACTCCAATATAGATCAGTGTAATCTCAATTGAAATCCTAATAGTACATTTTACACAACTAGAAATAATAATCCAAAAATTCATTTGGCACCAGAAGGGACTCAGAATAGCAAAAGCAATTCTTGGCAACAAACACATAGCAAGGGATATCATAATCCTCAACTTGAAACTATACCACAAAGCCACTGTGATTAAAAAAAAAAGAAAAACAGCGTGGTACTAGCAAAGAAACAGACCTAAGGACAAACAAAACAGACTAGAAAATACAGAAACAACTCCAGACACACTAAGTCATCTCTTCTTTGACAAAGGAGCCAAACATCTTCAATGGAAGAAAGATAACTTCTCTAAAAAACAGTACTGGAAAAATTGGGTTTCAACATGCCAAAGATTAAAAGTAGACCTATATCTTTCTCCATGCAATAAACTAAATTTGAAATAGATCAAAGATCTGAATATTAAAACAGAAACATTAAATCTGCTGAAAGATAAGTTAGGTAAAACTCTCGAAGACACTGATGAAGGGAAAGTCCTTAGGAATAAAAGCCCAGTAGTGCAGGGACTAACAGAGTCAACAATTGGGATCTGATCTTATTAAAAAGCTTCTGCACAGTGAGAGGAACCACCAACCAAGTGAAAAAACAACCTACTGTGGAAAAAATTTTACCAGCTGTTTTTCACACAAAGAACTACTGTGTAGAGTACACAAAGAAGTTTAAAGATCAGACTCTTTCAATTTAAAAACCCAATTCAAAAATGAGCATCTAAAATGAATGGATTTCTTGGATAAAGAAATAGAAGCAGCAAATAAATACATGGAAAAAAATGTTCAGCATCACTGGTCATTGAAGAAATCTAGATGAAAACAACATTGAGATCACATCTCACTCCAGAAAGAATGGCTGCTATCAAGAAAATAACCAGTAAAAAATGCTGGCTAGACTATGGAGAGAAGGACCTTCTCCACCATTGGTGGGTATGTAGACTGATGCATCCACTGTGGAGATCAGTGTAGATTTTCATCAAAACACTAGGATTAATGATTCCACTTGACCCTGATATCTCCGCGCTGGGTATGCTTCTGAGTGAATTAAAAGCATCATACCACAGTGACATATGAGTATCCATGTTTATAGTAACACAGTTTGTAATAATTAAACCTTGGAAACAGCCCAAAAGCCCATCAACTGGTGAATGGATAAAGAAGATATGGTTTTTTTTAGGAAATGGAGTATTACTCAGCCATAAACAAAGAGAAACTTGAGATATTTATAGCTAAATGGATGCACCTTGAAGCCTTATTCATAAGTTAAATAAATAAGACACAGACATGTAAATACAGATCATTTCTCTAGTGTGAGAAACTGAAGGTATAAATAAGGTCCAAAACATATGATAGATACTGTGAAATAGGAAGAAATGTTTGAAGAGGAAGGGAAACTAGGGAGAGTGGGACAGGTGTAAATAAGGGAAAAAATAATTGAAGGTAAGAAGGAAGGAAAGAGAAACAAAGCTAATGTATACGGGGAAGGGGTCCAAGGGAGGACAGGGAAATGGGAAAAAATAAGAATCAAGATATATCATGTACAGGTACAAATTATCAATGATCAATGTGATCACAAGTTGTACCTAAAATGAACCAATAAACTCAATTAAAAAAAAAAAAAAGAAACAAGCTGTGGCATGTACAAGTAACTACTCCCAAGACTGTAAACTGTAAAAAGGGAAAATATGTGCTAATAAAATGGCATCCTCAAAAAAATGCAGAATAACTGATTTTCTTTGAGCTCCGCCAGCTAAGTGACTGATTTTCTTTGACTGTACATTGCAAAGTCTAAACTCCAACTGGTTATTGTAATCCACTGAACCACTGGATAACTAAGTAAGTTTCTGTTCTCTCTTCATCCATACAAGGTCAAGACAATAGAAATAATCAGGCCACCCACTTAGGATCCTGTGGATACTACGTTTCAGGAGCTGTTCTTCTTCTTACTTCCAATAAACACTCTCCTACCTTGCTGCTTTTATCTGAGATTTTACTCTTTCACTTTATGAGACAACAAGCACAGGTTTATTCTCTTTGTAGAGTCAACTATACAGTTAACACCTAAAACTCCAGCCTAGGCTCCTCCTAGGAGATCCAGGACATCATATCTCCATCTACTTTTAGGTCATCTCCACCTGGATTTTGTGCAAATTACACCTTTTAGCCAAAACTGAACTCATCTTCTCCCTAAATTTGTTTCTCTTCTTATCATCAGTTTTCTAAATTTCAATTTTTCTATTCACCCTCCCCTCCATAAAGAAAAGATGCTATCTCTAATACCTGCATTTCCCCAAAGACTAGCTAATTTGTAGAAATTTTCCTGGGTGGGCACCAGGAGACTTAGCTACTTCCCACCCCCTGGTCTAGCACTTTTCCCCTTGTTGAGGGCAAGACGATAATTAATCATAAGTCTGGAAACATACACAGCAGCCCCTATAAAAATTAAGATCTGAAATCAGTTTTATTGCCAGTAGAAGAACATAAATTAACTCGCCTTGAGTTGAGCTCTGAAGATGGCACTCAAGTCCTTTAGTTGTGTATTTACCCAATGAGAACTAGAGCACCTGGCGAGTCTGGCCTTCACCTGGTCTGTTTGTTTTGCAGGTTCCTTGATCCTGCCCCTGAGGCCTCTGTGTGGGAGGAGACTGGGATTTGTTTGAAAAGGTGAGAGAGGCTTACAATAACATTTCCAATCACAGAAGGCTGAAGCGCAGGTGCTGGAGAGAAGGATGAGAAATGTTCCTCCTGTCTCATCTTCCGAGTGGAAATAGAAGCTTTCTTTCTTTTGAAAAATCCTGTAGGAAAGGGTGATAAGCATTCCTCCCTGACAAAGGCCCTCCGTATGCTTGAAGGAATCATAGTCCTGAGGCTTTGAACCTTGGTTTCCACAACAGTAAGTAAAGGCCTTTAGAACAAAGGCCATAAAGGTTCTCTTAAGCTTTCACATTTGATTAAATCCTATGAATATGAAAAAGCCATGCTCCTATAGGTTTTCCAGCTGAGAGCCTGCAAGTAATTTGTCATTTAATTACTCCATGAGAAGTTGGCAGCCCAGTTCTCTCTAGGGGCCCAGAGGATGCGCCTGCAAAGATCAATGTGGCTACATGCATGAGAAATGTTCCAGAGCACAGTGCGATGCTATGTCTTGCAGGGACAAAAAATAAAAAATTAGGGTAGGGTATGACCCAGTGATAGAGCTCTTGTCTAATGTGCGCAAGGGCCTGGATTAGATTCCTAGCACTGAAAAAACATACATGCATGGATGTATACACACACACACACACACAAACACGAACACAGACTGAGTATCTAAGATGGCCCCTTTATTAAAGGTCACTGTGGTTGGAATCTACACAACTCTGAATGTCAGTAAGATAAAAATATAGCAAAAAAGTGAAGGTATAGTTACAACCAATTGGAAATGCAAAATACTCAGATTAATCAGGCCCGATATATATAGGGAGAAAAAGCCCTATAGGTCAGTGCTAGAAGAACAAGCAATTGCTGCCAAGCAGTGGCAAAGCAGATAATATTGATAACTAGCTCCTGAGGATACAATACTATACTCTGGGCCTGCAGAGAGACTGATTATAAAGAAGTTTTCCAGAAGGAGAAGATGATGTGAACATGTCATAAGAACTCGTGTTGCAGCTTGTATCAGCAAACATCCTTTCCTTTCAATATTGCTAAGTAGTGTTCTACTACATGGCTCTCCCACGGTTTATCATTCTCTGGAGGATGGACAGCTAGTTGTTTCTGGGTTTTGATTATCATGAAAAAGTTATAGTAATCTTATGAGGCTTTTTGTAGATGGATGTTTTTATTTCTTTTGGATAAATGCCTGGGAATGAAATAGGTCTTTGGGGTAGATAGATGTACATTTAACTCTTCCAGAAAGTACCAGTTTTACACTGTGACTCCTGCCCCATTCTAGTTAGGGTTTTCTCTGTGCCTTGGAAATATCTAGACAAACATATATTTTAGAAAAGAGCATTCTCTGTTTAAGAACTCTGCTTGTCCCATGTACCAATGACTAAACCCTGGAAATATATCGAAACAACTCCAAAAGGTGGTCTATTTGCATCCTGCACATCCAGCTGTGCTACTTATCACCAAATCTGTCCAACTCGTGAAAATTACTCTATGGATATTCAAAGCAATTAATTGTTCCATCCTTGAAGACTGCCTTAACCCAAGCTCCAGTCCCTCCAGCTGACATTCACACACACCAGCAAGGGCCAGAGCAGTTCTGGCCCATAGAGTCCACTGGCTGTGAGTAGACACTTTTGTTTCATGCCTGGACTCTGGAAGGGGCCAGCAAGCAGAGGGAGAAAGTCTCTTTCTCCAGTGGGAATTGCTACAGACCTGTTTCCATATTTTCTTCTTTTCCAGAGCCTCAGAGTTCACCTCTGTTTTACAAGTGGAGGTTTGTAAGCAGAAGTCTGGAGAAAGGAGTTGTTCTGTCAGTGGTTGTTTAGGGTTGTGAACTTCCGACCCTCAACCCCACTTCAAAATGTTTTCCTCAGATTGTTTCTCTCCTGTAGACTTTGACTCCTCCCACTTTAATATGGTACATCCCCAGCTTACAAACGTTTGAGTTGCGAACTTTCTCAGATATGAATGGAACTCACATGGGAATATTTGTAGATGCTAACAAATTGCAAAAGCAGTTCATATGTCTCCTGACATTGTCATCATTGAGCTGCTGTGTGCTTAGTGTACTGCGTGCAGTAATACAGTGCTCAGTCAAAGCCCAGGATGTCTAGATGCAAGAGAAAAAGCAGTGGCGATGTGGAGGGGACTATAGGAAGTGCAGTGTTTTATATTGTATATTTGTGTCAAAAGTGTATGACTCATTTCATTGGACTATAAATAAATTCAGCTTCTATATGTTCTACTGGAACAGAACTCATTCATAAATCAAGGATTTACTGTAGTTAATGGATTATTACCTGCCAGAAATTAAATCTTTACCCTGCCCCTAAGTAAAGCTCATCATTTGGACATCAGTTCTTCTGTCTTTGTAAGAACAAGGCCAGGGTGAGAAAGGCCCTAAACAGTGGTAGCATGGTGAGAAGGCCCTCCTGTGAGTGAGGGCCATCTCTGGTGTTGTCATCAATCTGCTGAGGGTCCTTTTGCCAGAATAAAATGGAAATCATGAATCTGCAAAGTGCAGCTCTCCAGGCAGTCCTCATATCACTGATGTCGGGACAACACCAGTGAATGCCAGATGTTATCAATTCTACCAGTTGCTGGTCTCTGCCACTGCCATCCACAGCCATGCAATGCCAGCTTGTGCCAGACACCACTGGTTGACTCTGCTGTTGTTGGTGTCTACCCCTGAGCTTCATCACCTGCTTGTCTCTGAAGCTCTTTGGGACTAACAGCCTCTACTAGTCTTTCTTTTAAAGCAGTCACTCTGTCCACATTGCCCCGATAAGAATCTGAAGTAGATATACAGGAGATTCCACACCCATACTACCCGAGAATTGAATCATGAGTACATTTAAAGGACCACTAGAGCAAGGCCATATTTAAATAAGACTTATGCTGTATTGTAAGGTCTGTATAGGAGAAAGACCTTTCAGAGACAGATCCTAGAAAATGTGAGAAGAATGTTGTCTACTAGCTGCTATAGGTCTTTGACTGGTCCAAATTTGGGGCTGTTGATTAATCCAGACTGCCCTAAACTGAATCTTTCTGATCAGAGCCTACTGTTTGGTCCAAACTCATTTCTGCTTTCTTCAAATTCAAGGGGGATGTCCAGAACAACCCACAGTTGGTGGAACACTATAGACAGTGAGTTGTTTGACTGACGGCTCTCATATCTCCCTGAAAAAAGGGTGAGTCAAAAACAAGGAATCTTCAGGGGGTGAGCTATAGTCATCATGCTTAACTGGGTGGTTTGGAGGTTGGAATATCAGCAACCTCCCACCCCAGTGTTGGCCACATCCAACTTGGGTGGTTCTTCCCCACTTCCAGGAGGTGGCAGCTGCATCTAAAGTGACAGGGGCAGAGGACGGGTATTGTGGCTAACAGCCAAGCTAAATCTCTTGTCCAAACACCCACAAAATCATTATAAAGTAACTACAGGGTTGGTTGGGAAACCTGAGGCAAGCTGTCCCAGACCTTCAGGTACTATCAGAGAGAAAAGAGCAGCAAGGGAGGGCTGTGACATCTGTAGGTCAAACCATCTCACTCTCCGGCAGTCATAGAGCAAAGGAAAGTGTTGGCTACTTTTAATTTGTCTGTGTCTTTCTAGTTGTTTAGCAAAGGTTCAGAAATCTGCTTTTCCAAGCAAGTGGAAGGAGGCTCTAGAACCCAGCAGCCACCTCTTCTATGTCCTTCTGAGAATAATGAAAGCTTTTTCTTGCTTTCATTTGTCTTCTTGGCTATTTCCCCTATCCTAGAGCATCAGTGGATTCCTCTTTTTCAGTTGGTACAAAAGTTTATTTAATTTTGCAACTTCTTAAGGATTTTCAGAAAGACAACTTGCAAATACATTTGATTCAAGCCATAGTATTTTCACATTTATAAAAGTAATTCTAGATCTAAGTGTGGAAGATTATTTCTGGTTTTATTTTTAATACCCCCGTCCCTTCTCTCCCTCCTCCTCTTTTCCCAGTTCTGATTTGTATTCTTGTTGGTATTAATCTTGGCTCATGTTGTGACATATAATATTTATATTGATATATGTTATTAAGCTCCTATACATGGCATAATATCTTTTTCTACTTATTTCCCCTTCATCTCACACCATTGTTCCCCACGGATCCGTCCCTAATCCTCTTCTATCCATCCTTTATTATTCTCATTGTTTGTACTTTGCCTCACTCACATGAGAGATACCATACGGTATTTAATCTTCCTTGTCTGCTTTATTTTACTCAACATTATATTTTCCAGGTGTATATATTTTCCTACAAATGTCACAATTTGTTATTCTTTGTAACTGAGTAGTACAATAATACCTCAGTTTATGAAAGCTTCTGTTGTAGACAATTTGGTTCACAAACAGAAGTGTTTGGCAAAATTTCACTTCTGTTAGTAAACTCTGCTTTGGATGATAGCTATGACTGGGCCAATCTTCCTTCAGAATCATTGAATGAATGAATAAGGTAGATCCTCTCTTTTTTGTATTTTTCTTCATTGATACATTATAAATGTACATCAGTATCACATTTGACATTGAGAGTTTGTACCAGAATATGACATGTCTTGATTCTCATTTTTTCCCATTCCCCCACCCACCCTGCAACCCCTTATATACATAAGCTTTGTTTCCTTTTTTATTACTGTCACATTCTTTTTCCTCTCATTATTTACCCTTACACTCTGTTTCCTTTTTGATTTTTCTATTTCACAATATCAACTATATATACAAGAATTCATTTACATCTTCATTTTCTCATACCAGAGAAAAGATACAATATTTACACATTTGTGACCTATTTATTTCACTTCTGAGGATATCCTGAAGGTATATCCATTTGAGTATGAATGACTCAATCTTATCAATTTATAGCATTCTATAAAAGAACCACTTCTTTATTCAGTCTGCAGCTGATGGACATTTGGGTTGTTTCCAAGATGTAGCAATCACAAACTGAGCTGCCATAAACATGGGTGCATATATGTTGCTGTGATATGAATCTTTTAATTCTTTTGTATATATACCTAGCAGAGCAATGGCCGGGTCAAATGGCTTTTTGAGGAAATTCCATATTGATTTCTACAGAGGTTGTACAAGTCTACACTCCCACCAACAGTGGAGAGAGTTCCTTTTTTTCTGCAGCCTCGCCAACATTTGTTGCTGGCTAATTCTGAAATAGCAGCCATTCTTTGTGGAGTGAGATGAAATCTCAGTGTTGTTTTCATCTGCATCTCTCAAATGACCAGTGATATTGAGCATTTCTTCATGTACTTCTTAGCTGCTCTTACTTCTCCCTCTGAAAAGTATCTTTTCATTTCAGATGCCCATTTTTGAATCGAGTCTTTAAATTTGGGTGGCCTGATTTTTTTAAGTTCTTTATATATTCTAGATAGTAGCCCTTTATCTGAGAAACAGCTGGTAAAGATTCTTTCCCATATTGTTGGCTGCCTTTTTGCTCTGTTGGTGGTTTCCTTTGCTGTGCAGAAGCTTTTTAATAGAATGAGATCCCATTTGTTGATTTCTTCTGCCAATTCTCATGCTATAGAAGTTTTGTTCAGGAAGTCTTTCCCTAAGCCAAGATAGATTCTTTATTACTATTACCTATTTCATTGTTTGTTATTGAGTTGTTCCGCATACTTAATGTCTTTTTCAGTAACTTTTAGGAGTCTAGGAATCTACCTATTTCTTCAAAATTTGCTAATTTTTTGAATGCAATTTTTTCCAAATAATGACTCCCTTCTGGAAAAATCTGTCTACTGCAATTTTATCTTTTTCATTTCTAGTTGCATTGATGTGAGTCTTTTCTCTCTTTCTTTTGTTAAGTTTGGCTAATTGCTCAACTTTTTTTATTATTCTTTCAAAGAATCAGCTGTTCAATTCAATTTTTTTTGGTATTTTTAGTCTCAATTTTATTGATTTTTGCTATCATCTTTATAATTTCCCTTCTTAATTTCAGGTTGGGGCTAGTTAGCTACTGTTTCTCAAGTATCTTAAAATTTCTTTTAAGGTTATTTATTTGTGTTTGATCTATTTTCTTAACATGAACATTTATTGCAATGAATTTTCCTCTTAGAACAGCTTCCATGGTGTTGCAGAGGTTTTGCTAAGTTATGCAGTCACTGTCTTTCAGGATTTTAAAATTTTCTTCTTTGATTTCTCAAAGAAGGGGTTGTTTAGAATATGTTGTTAATTTTCCAGGAATGTTTACTTTTACTGAAATTTCTTTTGTCATTGATTTCTATTTCAGACGCACAATGGTCTGATAGTATGCACTGGGGTAATTTCAGTTCTTTTTACTTAAGCAGGCTTTGTGAGCAAGTATGTGACCTTTCTTGAAGACATAGCGTGTGCTACTGAAAAGAATATATATTCCATTGTATTGTACAACAGTGGAATACAGTAAATACCTATTAGATCCATGTGTTAGATGGTGTGATTCAGCTCTCATATTTATTTTTTTAATTATTGAGCTTATTAGTACATTTTAGATTTGTATTATGGTCACATTCAGAATTATAAATTTGTACCTGTATATGACACAACTTGATTTTAATTTTTCCCATTTTCCTACCCTCCTCCTACCCCACCTCTATATACATAAGCTTTGTCTCCTTTTTTTTTCACTTTTACCATCAAATTTTTTCTTACCCTTCTTTATTTTCCCCTACCACTTCCTTTCCCTTTTCTCTTTGAATATTTTCTTCTTAGCTCAGTTTTAATAGCTAAGTCTTAGAAAAAGCCCAAATGCCTATCAACTGGATATGGATAAAGAAGATATAGGGTTTTGGGTTTTTCATATAAAGTAGAGTATTACTCAGCCGTAGGAGCGATAAATTAGAAACATTTATACTTAAATAAATGTACCTTGAGGACATACTCACAAGTGAAATAAATAGGTCACAGAGGTGTAAATATTGCATTCATTCTCTAGTGTGAGAAAATAAAGGTGTAAATGAGATCTTTACTGATTTTTTTGTTTAGTTTATCTATTTCTGAAAAAGTAAGATGTTGAATCCTTACCATGATTGTTAGTGTTCATTCAGTCTTTTAATTTCAATAGTTTTTTATTTGTGAGGATAAATGTTCCAATGTTTGGCGATTGTATATTGATCAATGTTATCTTTCCTTGTTGAATCATTCCCTTAAGTAGTATGTAGTGGCTTTCTTTGTCTCTTCTATCAGTTTTGGCTTGAAGTCTACCACATCTGACACTAGAATGACTATCCCTGCTTGTTTGCAGGACCATCATGTATGAAATACTGTTTTCTATCCTTTAATTTTTATCCTATGCATATCTTATTGGATTAGATGAGAACATTTTATGTGTACAAACAACTGTTGGATTCTGTTTTTTATCCAAACTACTAATCTGTGTCTTTTAATTGGAGAGTTGAGGCTGTTAACATTGAGAAATATTGAGATGTGTTGATTATTCACTATCACTGCTTTCTTCATCTGTTGGTGAATCCTTTGTTTTTCTTTCTCTGACATATTTTGTTGCTGTTTACCCATTGACCCTTACTTGGAGTTTTTACTTCCTCTTTGTCAATGGTGTTAGTAGTTATGTTGTTTCTGTCAAGTTTTGTAGGTTCCAACTACCTCTGACTCTCATTCACATTATAGTTCTCTGTGAGTGAAAATTTTTTCCGAGTCATTTGTCTCCCACATGGTGGCTTGCCAGCCACTCTTAGACACAATTGGCAGAGTGTCCTCTCTTCTCTGAAATGTGTTCTATTTCTTCTGTGTCTTTTCATCTTTTTCTCCTCTTTTTTCAGTTTCTTTCTGGTGCCTGGGTAACCTCCTCTCACACTGATACCTTTCAAAGTTACTATTTTCCAGATTCTACACACTTTCCTGAAGAAGTTGTTGCTTCTGCTCACTGCTCTGCCATGGTGACTCTATCAGTGGACTCTTGAAGACTGAACACCAAACAGGGTTCAAGCTGAAGCAAGAAACATCTGAGCTCACCTACCCCTGGTTGAGTTTGCAGGCAGGGAGTGACAGAAGCTATGTCTTCAGAACTTTTCCTAGGGCAAGTATAGGAGAACATCTAGTTTCAACCAACATTTTCTCAGATATTACAACATGAGTTTCGCTGCAACCACCCTGTTGAGAGGGTATAAGATAAAAGTAGCTAGAATGGCACCAAAACTTCCTGGAGATAAATTTTATCAAAGTCTTGGAAGTCTAAACAGAAAAAGCTCTGCCCTGGACTCATGTCTTCCAGGAAGGCTGCCATTCCAGGCAGGCACTCCCTTCATGGATCTCATTCACATCTTTTACTCTTGCTCTTTCTGTCCCTTAAGATGACATCAGATGATTGTCAGAATGGGAAGTGGTCATTGTACATTTGTCTCCTGACTCCAAGAGCTCTTTTAAGGTCATAAATCATCTAGAATCTTGAGCAAGTTCCATTTTTGTATGCAAGTCATTTGATAGGGGTGACACTTCAATATGGCTATATGCATGGTTGAAGCAGCTTCCAACATTTATGAGAGGTTATGCTGGTGGAGGAAATGGCGGTCCTGTGAGTCAATAGCTACAACATATGATGACTGTATCTAAGGTCACTGATGCCAATCAGAAAAGAGCCAATTTAATTTAAGACAGCCAACTCTGTAGCAACACAAAGGATCCTCACTCTAGTCAGATTGAGCCTTGGTCTGATCTTGCAAACACCTTATCCTGACCATGGAACTAAGAAGTGAAAGTCACAGAAAGCTGGTAGTTGTCATTAGCAATAGGGACTCACTTGTGCTCTTTCCACTCTGCCCAGTCCTGGATATCTCTGTGGATTGAGTTATATGTAATTTGAGTCAAGGTAATTTTATTTTATCTTTTAAGTGAAACCTTGCCATGTATTAGACTCAGAAAATTACATCCTCTGTTGAGCAGCCTGTGTGCTGAAAGGAAACCAGGTAACGTGATGAACTAAGGTCAAGAGTGACATTAAGGCAGCAAGTCATATGAGTGCTAGCACTCATCACCCAGAACAATCCCCATTGCTTCCCAAAGCGTGTTACAGGCTCTGGCTCACAAAGGATGCACTTTCTGTACTGTGGCTTCTCTGGTTCCTGGGAGAGGTTAGGGATGAGACAATCCAGGGCAGCAAAGGTGGCTACTTGAGTTAGACAACATGAATGCTGAACAGTTCAGGGACTTAATGAGTTGGGCAGTCCCTACTGGCCCACAGGTCACTCACAGTTGGGGCTCCTCCTCAAGAGAGCTGAGTGGCCCCTGGTCAGTGCTGTTGTTTACCAATGCCAATGTTCATTGATTAGGCATCAGTGTGCTAAGGCAGAAACTTCTACCTGATTACTTTGCTGGCTCTTTTCTAGTGTAGAACTCATTGGTATAGCTTAGAATATATGAATAAAAATATTATTGAATGGTCTCAATATTTTAGAAGTGGGAAGATTACAGGGCTCTTTGATAGATGAGAAAAAGCAGAGATCTGACTGGCCTATACCTCTCAGGGTTTAGAGAAACTCCTGACATTGCATATAAGATGAAGCTAAATCCTGAAGACCAAGCCACTTCTTCTAGACCCAGAGTTAAAAGAGTTTTCAGCTTTCCCTATGCTTGTTCTATGTCTACATGTTTGCTTTAGGAACAGGCAGGAGGAGATAGGGAGCTATTATCTAGAGTCTGAGACAGAAAAGATAAGAGAGAGAATCTTACCCAGCCCCTTCACTGTGCATGGAAAAAACTGAGGTCACAAATAGGGTCTCACTCTGAAAGAATGTCCCACAAGGAAGCAGAAAATAATGAGAAGACAGTAGGAAGAGTCAGGAAGCTTGTGTCTGTGTGCAAGTTTGTATGTCTGTGTGCATGCACACATGTACATACAACCGTGTTTTGACATAAGGCTAGAAAAGAATTCAGAATTTAGAATTATAGTCAAGATAGTCAAAGGTGGAGGTGGTAAAGCAAAGATATTAAAAAGTCTATAGGCACTTCTTAGTTTTCCTCACCTTCTGGATCCCAAATCTAGAAATTATTTCAAGATAGAAAATCTTAAGATCAAACCCAGTAAACTCAAGTTCTGTGTTGAGTTTCTTTCTCCTCAGTAGTAGTTGGGCTTCAGTGTGGTGAAACAGTTAGCTAAGAAAGCAGAAAACAAGAAATAACCTTCTGATCTCCTAAGGAGTAAAATCATCATTCATTCACTGGTATGAATAAGTTTATTTTCAACAAAGAGCAAGCTATACAAGATCTGCTGTAGGCACCATTCGTGTAAGATTCTGCCTGACAATTTTATCACCTAAACTTTGCAGGGAACAATAGGAAAAACTAGACCTTCTTCTCTTGTCTTTCACTTCTAACCTACCTTCTCCACCATGAGTGCACTTTGCATCAACCCCAAAATGCAGCTAGACCTTCCTATTTCAATCTCTTGCATATTTGCTTTGCCTCCAAATATCAATTAAGTATCATCTTTTTTCAATTGACTATTTTATTGAAGTACAACATACATTCAGAAAAGTAAGAATTTCTAGGTTAACTGTCCGCTACATTAACTATTGTCTAGTTTCTCACAAAGACTACAGAAATATACACTATTTAGCTCAAGAAATAAAACAACATCAATACTCTAGAAACCTGTTTGTTCCCTCTCTGTCAGACTTCCCCAGTGTTAATCATAGATTTTTCTAATTTTGATTTCCTACACCTGGGATCATGAAGCATGCTTTCCTCCCAACATAATAAATAAGGAAAATGAAAAGCTTTCTCTCCAAAATCAAGGACAAGTCAAGGGTGTTCACATTGACCTTCCTGTTTAAAATAGTCCTTGAAAGATCAGCATAAATAACTAGGAAAAGAAAAAGAAATAAAATAGATATGTAGAGGAAAGAAAGAAGACAAAGGATCATTATTTGTATACAGCGGGATTCTCTACATGAAGATTCAAAAAATCCACCAAAACTAGAATTAACAAGTAAATTCCACACTGTAACAGTATACAAGATTAACATACAAAAAGTCAGTCCCATTACTATCGGTCACTAATGAATTCACTAAGAAAGAAGTTAGGGGAGAAAAACAATCATTAATATAAATCAAATGCTTAGGAATTAACCTACCTAGAGGAAGTGAGAGACTTCCACAATGAAAATTATAATACTCTGAAAAAGTAAAAAAAAAAAAAAAAAAGACATAATAAAGTGGAAAAAATAATCTCTGTTCCTGGATAGACAAGATAAACATAGTTCAAATGGCCATAGTTCCAAAACTGATATACAAATTTGATGCAATCCCTATCAAAATACCAAACATCCTTCACAGAAATGGAGAAAATAATCCTAAAATTCATATGGAGCCAGAAAAGATCCAGAAGAGCAAAAGCAATCCTGGGCAACATAAACAAAACCGGATACACAGCAATTGTAAACCTGAAGCTATATTACAAAGCTAACATGATTTTCAAAAAACAGCATGATACTGGCACAGAAACAGATATGAGGATCAATGGAACAAATTAGAGAATACAGAATACCCCCAGGTGTATTCAATATGTGATTCCTAACAAAAGGACGGAAAACACGCACTGGAGGAAATCCTCTTTCATAATGGTGATGGAAAACCGGCTGGCTACAAGCAGAAGACTAAATCTAAATCCATATATTGCCAAGCACTAACAAAATCAAAATGGATCAAAAATTAAATTTTGAACTAGAAATGGTTAACATGGTAGAAGATAAAATATGTACAGTGGAGCCTCAAGTTATAACCAGCCTGACATATGAACAACTTGGGTTATGACCGGAATTCTAGTTTTGTCTTATGACAAAGTCTTGAGTTGTGACCCTAATGTTGATAGTCTCAGTCCATATTTAACCATTCAAAAATTCTGGGAGAAACATTGCAACATTGTTTTTCTGTATGATTAATTGAGAAATTCTGGGCCAGTGTCTTTCTAAGGACACTGAGATCTGCCTGGGTACAAAACAGAGAGTTTGAAGGCTGTATAGGGGAGCCTGAGCCTTCAGTTAACCAACTTGAGTTACACCCAAGTTACACCCAAGAACTGAGTTCAAGGGCCCTCTGTAAAACTCTTAAAGTTAGAAGAATAGACAAGGACTTTCTGAAGGGAACCCCGTTGCATGGGAAAAGTACCAAGAACTGACAAATATGGTGGCATCTATTTGGAAAACACAACAAGAAAACAAATAATGTTGGTTGTTTTCTTGTTGTGCTTTTCAAATAGATGCCACCATAGTACAAAAAAGGAAACAAATTTTATGTATATAGGGGGGAGATAGGGTGGGTAGGGCTATGGGAGAAAATGAGAATTAAGTTGTGTCTTATACTGGTACAAATACCCATTGTGGAGTGCAATTGTGATGTGTATATGTAATGTACCAATAAAGATTTCAATTTAAAAAAAAAAGGAAAACAACCAACAAAGTGAATAGACACCATACGGAAATGGGGAAAATGTCACAGCTATTCCTCAGACTGAAGCCTAATATCTAGAATACACAAAGAATTCAAAAAGGTAGTTTCCCCCCCAGAAAAGACTCAACAACTGAAATGAGTAGACACTTCACAGAAGTATAAATGGCCCATAAATAGATAAAGAAATGTTCAGCATCACTGGTGATCAAAAAATGCGAATTAAAACAATATTGGGATTCCATCTAATCACTGGAAGAATGACCATCACCAAAAAGATCAAATTACAACAAATACTGATGAGACTTCAGGGAAAAGGGAACTTATCTACATTGTTGGTGGGAATGTAAACTAGTACAACCGCTATGGAAATCAATATAATGGTATAATGATGTTGAAGCCTGGCTAAGCAGGATGCACTGCACCACAGTCCAGTAGCTCACTATGGGACAATGCTAGGTGTTGCACACAATGCCTGCCATGTGCATTGAGCACCCTGAGTGGCTAGCTCAGGTCGCCTGAACATCACTCCCATGTCCTGACTCTCTAGGCCTCAGAAAATGGACAGATTACCCACAAGGCTTCTTCCTATGTCTGCTCCCAAGTACCTGTATATAAGCTATGCTCCTGCTCAATAAAGATAGAAGTAGGCAGGCTCAGGCCCATCCACTGTAATGGTGCTGCCTGAGGTTCTGGCAGGCTTGGCTACTCACCTACACAGCATCCCTGGGCACGCTTCTGCAGTCGGCGGGGAGGCAGGCAGGTGATGATGATGTGTGTTCATAATGTACCAATAAAGATTTGAATTTTTTTTTTAAAAGATGGAAGTGATTCTCAGAAATCATTCCAAGTCTGTGTTCTGACTATGCCTCACCCTCTCAGTCTGGGTCAAGATACCAGCCCACAACCATCCACAGAACATTTGAGTTTTTCCCATATTTTTATCTATTACAAGTAGCATCACCATGGGCACTCTCATACATGCCTTTCATAGACAGAGGCAGATATTTCTGATAATGATACATCTAGGAGAATTGCTGATCATCAAGTCTGTGTTTTTCAGCTTGGGGTAGAAACTCCTTTTCAAAGTGGTTGTACCAATTCATATGCTCACCAGCAGTCTGAGAGTCCACATTTCCACATCTTTGTCAGCACCGAGAGTGTTCTGTATTTTAGATGTTTGATGGAATTCATTGTGGCTTTAACATGTGTTTTCCTGATTACCAGTGATTGTAAACATATGGTCACAGATTAATGGCCATTTAACTATTCTCTTGTGTAAAGTGCTACTCAAATACTTTGCCTAGTTTCTGTGATCTTTTTCTCTTACTTATTTGTATTTTATATATTCTGTATTAGCATTTTGGTAATAATCTTAGTTGAAAACAGCATTTCACTTGTCTTACCATTGAATTTTACACTCTCATTGTCTTAGTGTCAATTGATAAACACCACTACGGTTAACTTTGTTAGTTTTAATGTAGTCTAATCTATCAGTCATTTTACTTTAAATTCATTGCTTTCACAGCTATTTGAGGTATTTTTAAATTCCAGGTTATGATAATAGTTTCTTTTTATTTTTCTTATATGTTTTATTATTATACTTTTAATATGTAAATATATAACTCCAACTGGAATTAATTTTGGGGTATGATATAAGATAAAGATCAATGTCCATTTCTCCAAATAGATTTCTAGCCATTGATCTATCTATGGTTAGCTTAATAAGTCCCTCTCCTACTGTTCAACAATGCTATCTTTGCCACAAATCACATGTGTGTAGACACACACACGCGAACACACACCATCTATAAATTCTAGGGAAAACTAATATTTTTCTATTAAGCATAATCTTTTCTGTAGATTTATCAGACTAGGGAAAATCTTTTTCAGTGCTTAATTTTTTATAAGTCTTTCATCATAACTGTATATTGTTTTATTATGCTCATTTTTATATTTATTGTAATAATTATACAACTTTTCTCCTCTTTCCTGTTAATGAGTAATTTGAACCAAGGATTCAATCTTTTAAAGCCTTGTCTCATTCTGACTCTTTATATACCTTCTTCAGTGGAATCCTTCATAGTTCCCAAATAAAACCCTGAGCTAAGTATGCACACCCACATCTCTGGTATAACTTCAGTTTCAACTTTCATCCTCTGAGCTGGATGAAATCGCTGAAAGTTCTCAACAAAACATTTGTGATTTTAGACAATGCTTTGATGAGTTTTCTTTTACCTTTATCTTTTTAGCCATAAGATTTATCTCCTCAAACCCCCAAATATGGAATTGCCAATTGGCAGTACTACCCTGGAATGTCTCTACTTTATTTTAGCTACAGTTTGCAGAAATATTCTTTGATGGTTCACATGCAAAATTCCTGCATATTCCATCAAGAAGACTCCAGAAAACCCAGTAACCAGGGCTCCAGAGACAGATTTCAAGCCTTACAAGGAAATATGTACCAGGATGCTGAAGGAACCAGAGGCTAAGGTCAGCATAGCACAGTGTTGAGCAGCAGTGTAAGGCAGATGCCCCTCCTTCCTTCCATCAGGAGCTAATGAAGTCTAGAAAAATACCAAAACCAGAATGAATTCATCCAGTTATCACATTCCACTTGGTGTTTCTGACAGGGCCATTTTTCCGAACTTCATTAACGCTTTCAGGTTTGTGTTTTTTGTTTTTTTTAAAAAATGACTGCCTAGACATAAACATTTAAACTCATGTTTATGAAGAATTTAAAAGGAAAATCTCATACAGTGAGCGGTACTCAGCTTCTCGGTGGCTTCCTTAATGGTGGTCACTTCTTGCTCCTGCCCTCCAAACTTAAGAGAGCTCATCTGCATTTGGACTGCGGCCTCAGTAAATGATAAGAGTTTGAAATTCTTGGTGATTTATGAAGGCCAAATGAAGCAGTTGCTGCCTTTCATCTTGATCGCCATCCAGTAGAATCCTTGAGAGCACAGAGTAGATCCACTGAGATCTCAGTGAATCTCTTGGAGTCTCCTGACCCAGTGCCAACCTAGTATTTGTTGGTGGAAAGTTCCCTGGACAAACATTTGGGAAGTAGGGCTGCTGTAGTCACAGTTTCAATGAGTATCATTTCTAGGTACAATACAATAAATTTAGCAGCTTAGTAGAAGCTTGAATTTGCATCCCTAACTATGTTCTGAGAATAATTTGTGTACTGCTAAGCATGAAAATAGTAATTGCATCAGTGGGTTGGAGATTACTAAGAGAGGACAGATTACTAAAAGAGTACAAAGTCTCTCAAGTTCAATCCCCAGTACCAAAATAAATAAATAAATAAATAAATGAGTAAAAGAGAAAGCAGAAAATGAGGATGTAAATGAGTTCTAGTATATATAGTTGATATTGTGAAATGGAAAATATTTAAATGCAAAGAGGGTATAGGGGTAAATAATGAGGGGGAAAAGAATGTGATAGTAATAAAGAAAAAGGAAAACAAAGCTTATATATATATAGGGGTTTGGGGATTGTGGGGTGGGAGGGGATGAGAATCAAGTCATGTCATATTCTGGTACAAACTCTCAATGTTGAATGTGATGATGATGTGTATTCATAGTGTACCAATAAAGATTTGAATTTAAAGAGAGAGAGAGAGAGAGGGAGAGAAAGAGAGAGAGGCAAGATCTCAATCCAAACTAGGCAGTTTGGGGAATGAGGCAGGGAACTGGGGGAGTGTCCAGTCTCATTGTAGGGGACAATTTAAGCTTAGTCGTTTTGATATCATCTCTGGAGAAGATAGTGATCAACTTGGTTGCCAAAGACGGTCCAGCTAAGGTGACAGAATGTCTTTGTAACACTTAGGTATTAGACATGCAGGACATGAATGGGATAAAATAGAATAGGTGTCTTCTTCCAGTCTCCAGAAAAAAACATTGACACAACCAAGACCTGGGGCCTTGTGTCAGCTTCAAGCAGTAGGTAGGCAGACTCCACTGGACTGTGGGGCAAGATGGTATTAATTCTTGGGAGACCTCAGGATCCACAGCATTAGCTCCAGAGCCCCCATCATCCCCTATACTCCTGCCTCTGGACCCAATCCAGGGCCTGAGAAGCAATGAGCTTGTATAAGAGACAGGAGTGGCCACAGCAGTATGAAAGCAAGCAGCTGGGGCCTGGGTGAGACTGCTAACTTTGATCAACATCTTGAGATAAGATTCTAGAAGCCAAGTGAGATGTTCAGATATCCATGGGGGTGAGAAGATGCTCCTGCTCATGTGGACTCTGAGTTCTTCCTGAATGAGGGGAAATATGATCTCTTGGAATATCTCTGGTCTGAGAGTTACACCAACTAGGTTTGTATACTAAGCTGAGACCTGTTCCACAAAATTGTACTTAATCCCTACCATGAACCAGAGGATGAACAGCAATGAATATGTAAAGACAAAAGAGGCATATGCTGTAAAGTGGGACCATACTGGGGAAGTAGCGATAAGCTGCTACAGGAAAAGAGATATGCTATTTGTGTGTCTGGGGGAAAGAAAAAATTAGGGATGTGTGGGAACACCGGGGAGCCAGAAACTTAAGGAGCAGGTTCTATAAGTCAAACAGTAGCTCTTGAGTGAAAAAAGAAAGCTCTTTGTAACTGTATATACTTGGCAGAGCAATGGTGAGGTCAAATGGGATGTCCAATCCTAGCTTTTTGAGGAATCTCCACACTGATCTCCACAGAGGTTGTAGGAGTCTACACTCCCACTAGAGGAAAAGGGTTCCTTTTTCTCCACAGCCTCACTAACATTTATTGCTGGCTAATTCTGAAATAGCAGCCATTCTTTACAGAGTGAGATGAAATCTCAGTGTTGCTTTCATCTGCATCTCTCAAGTGACCAGTGATGTTGAACAGTTAGAGGCCCAGTGAGATGGGAGGCTGGAGAAGCAAGCAAGAGCTGGGCGGTAGGGGCGCTAGGAGATTTTTCATATGTTTAGGATTTGATTAACTGGGCCATGGGATATTAAGGAGGACAGGCCCTTGACCATGGGCTGTAGAATCTTGCTGTGTAAATTGTAGTCTAAGGACTGGCAATGTAGCCATCACCTGGAGCTGTCAAAATGCAAAACTTCCAACTTAACTTATTGAACCACAACCTGCATTTTTTAATAGGATATTCTGTTATGTCTCTTCTAGGCTAAGTTCCAAGTTCCCCCGATTGTCCTCAAAGTTTGAATAGGAGAAAGACACATTGAGGAAGCTACTCTTTGATTCAAGGAGAAAATATCAAAGTGCACACCACCTGTGTCAGGTGGGATGTAGACAGTTTTACCTGGGATGAGTCTAAGTGCATCACTACCCTGCTCATTCCTTCCCTCACCTCCATTTTCTAAACATCCTATCTCTTTCAATAGGACTCTTCTGTCCTAAGCTGATAACATTTATCCCAACAGAATCCTGTCCTGCCTCGTATTCTCTCCCTTTCCTCAGCCTTCCACCACTGCAAGTCAATCTTCTCTCCCATCACCCCAGACTGTAAAAGCTGCCTTGCAGTTGGATACTGCTGCCCAAGTAGCCCATCAAAGCATGACACTAATCCCTGAGCTCTGCAGATCAAGGTTCCTAATGCTTCCCACCACCTTCCCAGGTACAAACCTATGCCTCTACCCCTATCCTTGACCTTCACAGATTTTCATGGTTGAAACTCATCTTTCTGATATGGCCACATGTGATCCTGTACCAGAACAGACCTTGCTCTCCACCCCAGCAGAAACTCCCTCTAGTCAACAGATATTCTCACCTCATGCCAACTTTGCAGAGTCCTAATCATCTTCCTGGGTCTGTTCCAACATCTCAGTCTTATTGCCCCATGCCACTCAGCAGTATTTCATGGTATTTCTTTTTACACAAAAGATAGCATTTGTTGGTATATTTTATAATTATAAAATCAGTGTGTTACCAATTTTAAGAAGATGTTGAAAAGAATAAGAAATCCAGTTGTTTTCCTAAAAGGGTATGTGGGTACAGCTTATTATACAGAGCGCATGCTTACCATGCATGAAGCCCTGGGTTCTACTGTATCACCAAACCAAACCAAACAAAAAGCCCCCTGCAAGCTCACAGCTCAAATTGGGTGTAGCTACTTCCCAGTGGCATTTGGATTGGGATAAGTGAGCATACAGAGAAGTCAGACCTCTGTACTCCACTGCTGAGAACCCACATGGTAGGCTGGCAGCCTCCAGAAGGATCTTGGACAATCAGGCTCCAGATGGGATTCAAAAGTCACTGTTCTGTGGCCTCTGTAAGCATAATGGTTTAATGGATGCCACATCACCTGCTCTAAAAGAGCCTCCAAATTACTGTGAGAAAGAGGATGGGCCTTAAGGCCCTGGCAAAGTCAACTCAAGCTAAGCAGAACAAAGAATAGGGATTATTAATGGCTGGAGAGTTGAAAAAGATGGAGAAAGTGAACAAGATTGGAGGTCAAGAGTGTGTGTGTGTGTGTGTGTGTGTGTGTGTGTGTGTGTGTGTGTGTGCCTGTCTGTCTGTCTGTCTGTGTTTGACTGACTTTTTCAGCTCTGTGACTTTAAGTACAGACATCTCCAACCTCTAGGCTCACTGTGCCAACCCTATCAGCATGCCAGCATTCATTCAATTTCATGCAACAAATATTCCTCACACACTGAACTCTATGCCAGGAGATGCTAGAGATCCAGATTAACCAGGTAATTCTGCCTTTGAGGAGCTGAGTAGGTTTGGAGAAATCATCCCACCAGACTCAGCCTTCTGCAAATCCCAGGTGTCTCACCCTCTGTTTGTTGATTAGCTGCTTGAGATCAGATCTCACTACATAGTCTAGCCATGTCTTGAACTGATTATGTAGGCCAGGCTGGCGTCAAACTCACAGTGATGATCCTGCCTCAGTTTCTCAAGTACTGCATGCACTACCACACCCACCTCCTCCTCCTCCTAAAGGGGAGCCCTGGACAATCATGTGTGCAAGCAGCCACTGCCTTCTCCCAGGTTGCACGGTGCATCCACTTTCTCAATTTCTTCACAAAGCTCCCTGCCTGGACAGGCTCTTGCTCTGATCTCTGTCCACTTGGATGGAGCTTCCAGTCCTCCTGCAGGACACTGTGGGTGACAGTCAAACCTTCGAGGAAAACTTGGGCCATGATGAAGGTGCAGAGGAGATAAGTTTCCCTTCTTCTCTTCTCTCTTCTCCTTCTGCAGGCACCAGAAACAGCTTTCTTCTGCCATCACCCAGGTTCTTTAAGGGATTGTGACAGAGAAGTCAGACCTATAAGGCAAGGTTGCACAACATGGCAAGTGTTAAAAAGAGAAGTGCTGGAGTTCAGGGAACATCTTTAACCTCAAGAACATAGAGAAAGGTTTTATAGATCAGGTAACATTTAAGTTGAGTTTTGAGGGAAGAATCGTTTTCCAAATAAAACATAAGAGAAGGCCATGACCTGAGGCCCGACAGAGAACAGGGTGTGAAAGACGCTGTAGGAACAAGTTTGGCAAAAGCTGGGCACATGCCAGTCTGAACACAGTGCAGGCTGCTAGAAACTGGAGCAGAGCCAGGAGGCCTGCGGCCCTCACTACAGACCCCTAGTGAGGCCGACCGGGATGTGAAGCCATTGGAAGGAATCTCAGCTGGTGGGAGCGCACTTTATAAGTGATCTTAAGAGACTAAGTGCATCCTTTATTAAAAGAAATGGTGACGCCTCTCCCTGCTTGCTGTGAGTTTGTTTGTCTGAATCCCCTTTCTTCCCCAAAATGGAGCATAACACCAAAATGCAATTATTTTTAAAATCCTAAATTGGCTTCTTTTTTTCTAGCAAAATGGCCCTTCATTCAATTAATTCCAATCATGGAGAAGCAGTTACACATCTGATTGGAAGAGCATTTGAGGGAGAGATGGCTGCTCATCCTGACTCTTTACTACTATCTAATTAAAGCAACATCTATCAAGTACCCACCACAAACAGAATTTGGGGCATAGAGCTGCAGGCCTTCGGGTGCAGGAAACCCCCACATGCCCTATAAGAGCTCAGACTCTAGAAGGGAGAGAGGAGTGAACTACAGGCTCATACACAGCTCCGGTGCTGCAGGCTGCACTCAGAGGGTGAGTTCCGGAAGGGAAGACCTCTTCTTGGAGAGCAAGGCCTTGAGGAAAGGCCAGGAGCAGGGGGAGGTGGGATGGTCTGTGCAGGAAGGCCTTCCAGGCAGACAGAATAGCTTGGTCAAAGGCCTGGGGATATGAGAGGAGAAAGTCTATTCAGGGAAGTGTGGATGGCGTGACACTGTGCCGTGTCACCCACATTGTCCAGTGTACACTTCTCTTCAGCCTGTGCTCATTTAACCCATGCACAGGTATCATCTTACAGTTGTAGACACTAAGATTTAGGAAGGAGACTGATAAAACAGCAGCTGGCTTTTGTCCAGCTCCAACTCCGTCACTTCTTTTAAGCACTTTGGGTATGGTATCTCATATAACCTGACTCCCTCAGAAACGTTATGAGTAGGACATGTTCATCCCCATCTCATGAGGAGAAAGCTGAGGCTCGGAGAGCTGAGCTTTGGTAGCAGAATCACAGTCCTGACTCAGATCCTCCAGCCCCAAGATCTGCTCCCCTTTCAACATCTTGTGTTAGAAGAGCTTGTTGAAGCCAAGTGATGAGGGATTTCCAAGGTCACAGAGGGTTAAGGATTTGTCTTGGAGGTGACAAAGGGCCCTGTGGGTTTACAAATGGCATAAATTATAGTTATGGCTTAGTGTGGCTCCCAGACTAATGACCTGCTTTGAAGGACATAGCTGTCAGAATGCTCAACAGCTCTTCCAGCATCCTGCTATCCTACAGAGGACTGGGATGGGGCATCTGGTAACATCTCCCCTTTCCTGACCTACCTCAGCATTGCTTCCTTACCTCCCTTCCCTCATTATTCCCAAAATGCCTCCTCTTTAGACATAGCAAACACAAGGGTCTTAAAATTCTGGGCCACAAACCTATTTCTCCCACTTTTCCACTAAACTCTTCCTCTTTCTCCTTGTCAGCCCCAAATGACTGAGGAAATAAAATAAAGTATCATCACTGTTCTCATGACATATAGTGATGAAAACACGATTCCCAAAATCAAATGCCTAGAATGCTAAATAGTGCTATTTAATAGTACTAAAAAGAAAAGTCAACCAGTGAAGCAGGATATGAGATGCTAGAGAGAAGGAAGAGGGGAGGCCAGGGAGAGAGAGAGAGGAGACTTGAATATTGCCGCATGAAGGAGGGGAGAAGATGGTCCCTTTGCACGCCAGTAAATAACTGAGGGGACTCGGGGGGAACACGCTGGAGTTTCCAGGAAGAGCTGAGGGCAGTGTCACCAAGGGAGGGAGCAAAGGAGTGAGGAGGATGATAGAGACACAAAGTGGGGCCAATGCTGTCCCTCCTGCATTTTATCTTGAGGTGGGACCTTTGAAGGGAGTCACTGGAGGGTTCTGAGCAGAGGAATGATATGTGAATTTAATTTTAGAGTCACGGTGGCTTCTGCAGAAAATAGCCTTGTAAGCAAGGACAACTTCAGATGCTACTGCAGTAATCTAGGGCCAAGGTCATGGTGGCCTAGCTTGGACCGGATGTGAGGTAGAGTGGGTGGTGAGAACTGTTCGGATTCAGACACATTGCGAAAGTAGAGTTGAACGGACTTACTGTTGATGTGGAGAGAAGCTTTGAGAGAGGAGTCAAGGGCAGCACCAAAATACTTGGCCTGGGCACTGCACCATGGAGCTGCTGATCACTGAGACTGGAATGGCTATAGCAGGAGCCCATTTGAAAGCACCTACTAAACACAAGATTATCAGTCATACTGGTGGCCCCTCCCCCATCTCTGTTACTTCCGCTTCTGAGATAACATGGTCTTCTAAACCCTCCAGCCTTTTCATTCCACTCTTCCTCCAGCAGCCTGCTCCCATAACAGGTGCTTGGTGAGACACTCCATGGATCTCCTCTCCCAGTCCCAACTACACAACCAGGAACACAGGTTGCTCTGACAACTCCTTTATCTTTCTTTTATTTATTTTTTTTTTTTTTTTGAGACAGGTTCTTGCTTTGGTAGTTCAGGCTGGCCCTGAGTTCACTATGTAGCCCAGGTAAGCCTCAAACTCACAGTAATTCTCCTGCCTCTGCCTCCTGAGTGCTAGGATTACAGGTGCGAGCCACCACACCTGATATTGTGGTGTGTAGTTACTGGGGATCAAACTCAGGACCTTGTACTAGTCAAGCAAACACTGGAACCAATAAGTTAAATCCCTGACCCCTGTTTTTCTTTCTTAACAGCTTTATATCATTGATTTGTGAGTTATCTCTCAAGGCACTGAACTCCTTGAGGGAATCATACCTGATTTGTCTCCTGCACTGGGACTGCAAGGTCTGGTGCAGAGGTCAGCAGTAAGAGCTGGAGAAATAAACATGTACAGGTTGAAACTCTTGATTTTTTATTTAGTAACTGTGGCAGTTCGGCCATCTGTTAGACTACTTTCAGCCTCAGTTTCCCCACTTATGAAGCAGGGATTGTCATTTTGTTCTGTACTGCTGTGACAGAATACTGGCACCTGGGTAATAGAAGAAAAATAGAACTTTATTCTCTCATAGTCCTGGAAGCAGAGAATCTCAAGATAAAGCCTGGCATCTCATGTGGGCCTTCAGACTATATCTTACCTGGTTCGAGGTGGGAAGGAGAGAAACAGCAAACCTGCCATCACAGCCCTATTTCATAGCAGCATCTGTCCATCCTGAGGGCAGAATCTCATGACCTAGGCTTTCTCAGAGTCCTCACCTCACAACACTGTTGTTGACCATGTGTCAAAAGCCTGGTCGCTTGGTGCTACGAAGAGGCTGCGGAGCCTTTCAGAAGGCTTAGTGGAAGAATGTTAGGTCACTGGGGGTGTGCCTTGAAAGGGACTCGGAGCCCTGCCTCCTCTCTGCTCTGGGCCACCATGAGTGGAGCGGCTCCACTCTACCGTACATGCTCTGCCACGCTGGGCTTCCTCACCCCAAACCTCAAAGCACAGAGCCAGCTGACTGCAGGTCAGAGCCCCTGTACCCGAGAGCCAACATAAACCTTCTGTCAAGTTTTTCCCTTAAAGAGTGATTTTTCTCAGGTACTTTGTCAAGTGATGAAAAACTGATTAAGACAGTTGCATTGGGAATTAAGATTTCAACACACAAGGTTTGAGAGGGGAATTCAGATCCTAGTCATATACTAACGAACTTTGTCAGGAGAAGATGATGTGACTGGAGCTGAGGTAGGGAGTGAGCAGATGGCAAGAGGCACCCTTCTTCAGGCAGAATTAGCAGGATTTGGTGACACTGGTCACAGGTGGTGAGAAATGCAGGAATCTTAAACGATCCAGCCCTGAGTTTCCTTTGTGACAGTTTTAAAAAAGCTAAACAGCTGTGCTTTCTCCCTCGGTCCAGGTCACTCAATGCTGAGGTTTCCCTGCTGTGACTCCAGGAGGCCTGACCTTTCAGCAGGATTTACCATATTGACCAGCTAAGTTTAGACCCTTCCCGCAGCAGGATGACAGGGGAAAGGTCACCATGCTCACTGAGAGTGTCACTCATGGATGAAGATGCTGTGTGCTGAGTGCTGACTTGAACACAATGGCTTGTGTGTAAAGAGCCTGTTTTTGTCAGGTTGAGGAAAAGGTGTCCCTTCCATGGTGAGAGCCCTCAGGTCTCTGGTCAGCACTTTCTTCTGGCTGAACATTGACCCTCAAAGTGAACATATCTACTTCACTTTGTCCCCACCTCTCTACCCCTGGATGTTTCAGCCTTGGTCTCCACTGTTCCTTCCCCAAAGCTCTTTCAGACCAGGCTCAAGACTTGACAGGAGATTTCAGAATAAGAGAGAGATGGAGCTCTGCTGGTAATGCCCCAGGGAGGTTCATTGGCAAGGCCAAGGTAGAGTGAGCATGAGAGCTGCTGATGAGAGAAGAAAAAGGTAACTGCTGACTAGCTACATGGAGCCTGTTGCCATTCCTCCCATTGAGCCTGTGTATCTGCAGGGAACTAAAAGCTCCCCAGCTCCCACTGAGCAACCTGTGGAGCCATTGCAGCCCCGTGGTACTGCTCTGGGGTTTGTGTTCTCAGAACCCAGAGCAGCTTCTGCCTGAGCTCAGACTCCTACAATCTTCTCCTCAACTGTCCAAAGATTCTCACCTTAAAACAGTTGAGAGACAAAGGAGCAGACTCTAAGCTTAATGGAGTAAAGGACCAACCTGGCTATTCTTCTGAGAAGAGGTTAATTTACAGAAAGACCCCAACATTTTAATTCTTTCTTGAAAAGATGGAGTCAGATAACCCCAGCTCCAATTCCTTGGCATTGGCATTTACTTTCCATCTTTGACTATCTCTTGAGGGAGGAGGCTTGGAATCAGAACTCTAAACCCTGCGGGTATTGCTAGGCAAGGCCTGAAGTAGCTGACCCAAGCCGGCCAGTGTTTTCAGGTAATTCTGTTGGCAGCTCAGGCAAGCCACTGGTGGCCTTCTCATTAATAACCACCCTGACCTTAACAACACTCCCATGCACTTAGGAGCACTTTGTAGCTTATAATGAACTTCCATAATCATTCCTTCATTTAAAACTTGCAAGAGACACAGCAAGGAATTAATTAGTTAACCTGAGTATTCATTCCGTTACAGAGCACTTATGAGAAGATGCAAGACAAGACACTGGGCCACTGGCTTAGTATCATTAGCCCTGTACAGCCTGGAAACTGGGACCCTAAGAGGTGAGGTTGTCACCTGCAGTCTCATGTTAGGAAATCTCAAATAGCCTGAAGTGCTCAAGAGTTAACCCTGCTCACGGCCCAGGGGCTTAGCTGCAAAGCTGAATCTAGCAGGGGAGACCACAGTTTCCTCCTCCCCCACGCCGATAGTGGGGCACAGTGGCTTAGAGGTGACCTGGAGAGAAGGAGACCCTGAGAGTCTCAATCATATTTGTTGCCCCCTTTATATTCCCCAGTTCAATTCATTATAGTGTTCCACACCTGATGTTCTCAGCCAGTGAGCCACCCAGCAAAAGAATGATCTTATGCAATGACCACAGAGAGGATTTGAGGTCAGGGTAAAGAGAGACAGAGGCTGTGCATTGGGGGAAAAAGATGCCCTCGGAGTAGATTCTAGATTCTTTCATATGGACTTTCATTCTTGATTTGAGGGAAGGTTTCTGCTATGAAAACATTAAGCTCCAAGAAATAATAAAACTGCGTTTAAAAATTCAGTGAAATTTGAAGCCTCTGAAAGCTGAAGGAAAAGAGAACTTTCTGATAAAGTAACAATAATCCTGCTCAGAAGGCAGTTGCCATGGTTACTCCCCAAAGTCTCTGGGGCTGTTCTTCATTTGTCAAGAGATGGGAGATGTTTTCCCAGGGTGAGTCAAATGGACTGAGATGGCCTGCAGGTTTGACAATCCCTGGGGCCCAGGTCCAACAGTCCCACAGCAGTCAGAGGCACCGCCCAAAGAACGGGTCACTCCAGGGAGGGTCTGACACTATGAGGAAGACTTTGTGTGCCTACAACTTGAAGAAGGAGGGCAAATTGAGCCTGTATGACAACAGTAATCACTCAGAGACTGACACAGCCATTCACAAGCAGCTTCTGTTTCTGTACGCGGGGCAGGCAGAGTGGCAGACAAATGCTTTCTGTGCCTTATTTTGCTTTCTTTGTCTTATTTCAGTGAACCCTTCCAACAGCTGTAGGAAGGAAGAATTGTCCTCAGGTCACACAGGCAGCAACTGAGGCCTCGGGAATCTAGAAGAGTCAGAACTCAGAGCTCCTAGAAGATCATGGAGCTAGAATTCCAACTGAGGTCACCGAAAATTCAAAAACCCACTGTGGAGGGCTTGGACCCATTTTTCAACTGTAAGGGATAGAGATTTGGATGATAGGCCTTCCTCTGCCTCCCCTTGTCCCAAATGCATCTCACTAACCCTTCTCTTATGGTAATACTGAGCATTAGTCTAGCGGCTAACATTTCTCTGCCTGTGCTTTTCTTCCTTTTCCTGTGCTTTTCCTTCCACCATGTTGAGCCTCAGCATTCTCCACACATTCTCCTGAGGACCACAGCCATGTCTTTTCCACTCTGGTCCTCCACAGCCTGAGCCCCTTGCACATTAATGCTTTCAAAGACTACATTCATTCAGCGAGTAATAACCAAGTCCCTGTTGTGTGCTAGACTCTGTCACAGCTCTAGGAATATGTAGGAAAAAAATGCCATCCCTGCCTTCAGTGCGCTCACATCTGGGGGAGGAGACACACAGGGATATGCAAGGCCCATGGTATCTCTTAGGATATAGGGAGTCATTGCAAGCTAGGGAAACCAAAAGTTACGTAAGTACTGGTTTTACCTGAGAGGGTGTAGCTTTTGAAAGAGTATAGCTTTTGAGTGTAGGTAAAGGAATATGCAGGCAAAAATTAGCGAAGAAAATTGAAGCTTCTATCTTTAGAAGAACTTGCTTGCAAGGTTGGCCCTTGGCTTGAAGCAAGGAACCAGGCTTTGGAAACTTCCCTAAATGATAAAGTCGCTTTGTGGTGCCTAGACTGTGCCTGACCACTCACTTGTTTCCCCCATGGGAGCCTGTAATTCTGATAGATTCTATGAAAATTATATCACTATAGTCAGTCTCTAATAAAAAATTCTAAAGCTCAAATGTCAAACAAGCTTTCCCAGGTAGAAATTTTCCCACCTATCGCATAGTCATAGGAGCATGCTCCATGTGCCCATCCCTCAGTGTGCCATGGCAGAAAGGAACTAGGACGTCTATGGATAGAATTCTGCCGAGTTCGTCTTCCCCCACTGATAAACTTTGGCCATAATAACGGTTACATACTGAGCCCCACTAGTCCCTCTAGTGGATCTCTGAGCAAGGGGGCAGCACTGAGGATCTCAAAAATAGGAAAGGTGAGTGAAATTATAATAGGAGGGGCAGGAAGAGAAGGCATGCCGGTAGACTGAGCACCTTATGCAAACTCACAGAAGCCTGAAAAGGCGTGGCTTGGTAGGCGCAGTATGGTCAAGGAAATTAAAGATATTGATGGGCCTGAAAAAGTTCAGGAGAATCAGTCTGTAAAGGAGCTGCATGCAAGGCAAGATGTCTGGATTTTATCTTAAGGGCAACAGGAAACACTGTATGTGCTTTTAAAATAATCAAGGATATGTCTGCTCCAAAGATCACTCTGGTCACCATTGTGTAGAGCTGACTATGGAGGCCCAAACAGGAGACTAAGAGGCCATGGAGGAGGTGCCGCAGCAACGCAGAGGTGTCCTGTGTGAGCCAGGAGACCCGACAGCCACCTTGTCCCACCGCCTTCAGCCTTTGAACTGGAAACCGGACATTTGCTTAGTCCAATCTGATATGGTAAATTATGTAAACTGTCCTTCCTGCCCCTAGTCCCTGAAGGAAATTAGTCCAGCCCAGTTGTTTTAACGCCCCACTGAGGGCTTCCCACAGTGGTTTGTGTATGGTCTAGCCCAGTGTTTCCACCACTGGGGGAGATTTTACCCATGCTAAAAAGACATTTGCCTGTGTCTGGAGACTTCCTGGCTGGCACAACTAAGAGTATGATACTGTTGGTGTCTACTGGGTAGAAGCCAAAGATGCCACTAAATATTCTCCCATCGGGCTGCCAGTGTCAGTAGTGCCAATGCTGAGCTGCCCAGGATTTCTGCAGTGAAGGAGATGTCCCACTACTCTGCACTGTCTAATGGAACCACTAACCACAATGGCAATGGAGCTCTTGAAAGGAAGCCAGTTTTGACCAAGGAACTGAAGTTTCAAGTTTATTTCCTTTTAATTAATTTAATTTTAATTTTAAATGGCCACATGTGGCTGGCTAATGGCCTCTGCGTTGACCAGAGTGGATGTCCACTCAGTAAACTGAAGATTTTTCTTCAGGTACTGAGGATAATGTCCTTTCTTCCCAATCTCCAGGGCCAGGATTTTCTTCTCTGGGAAGAGGACCCGGAAGGTGAGGCTTCCAGTTGTAACCACTTCTATCCAGACAAAGCCAGCTCCTGAGCTCAGAGCTGGAGCCTAGCTCACTATTGTCCTTCCAGTTAGCACCACTGGAACTGCTAGCAGATCAGAGCCAGGACCATCTGAAATTTCATCGCTAAGCCTTGGATGCAAGAAAAAGTGGTCTCTTGAATCCTGATTTTCCTAAAAGGCTCCTAATTTCCCTACTTTTCTTTCCAATAACCCACTCTGGAATGACGAAAGTTTTAGCTACAATCAAATTTCACAAAAGTCCTTTTGCTCTTTCTAGGATAGTGAGGCCGGAGTCACTCCTGATTTCCTTGCTAATGGGTCTCCCTTGAGGAACCTTCCAAGAAGGAGAAACACCTGCTTGGAGATGACTGATGGTCCCTCTACAGTCAGAGAAGATGCTTTCGTCCCTCTACAGGCAGAGAAGATGCTGAAGGGAACTTCTCTGGTTTATAAAAACAAACAAACAAACAAAAATCACAAGAAATTAAGTCCTGAGTAACCAGACACGAACCTTAAGAAGAGCTTTGATATAAATCATGGTGGTAAAATGAAACATAATAAAAAATAATAGTGGCTCCTCAGGAGTAACAGTGGGGTAGATAAAGGAGGAAAAGCCTCCTGGCAAAAAATATTGCGAGGTTTATTATATTCCTATTTTGGAAAGGGGGAAAGTGAATCTCAGATAACTTAAGCTACTTACCCAAACAACACAAGTACATGGTAGAAGAAAAATTTGAATCCAAGTCTGCCTGACATCAAACCCTATTCATTACCCTGGGGCACCTGTGGGGAGGTGTGGGCATACTGGGCAGGCAGAAGTGGCAGGGAAACCCCCTTAGGGTACTTGTTGGAGGGAGGCTCCCAGATTTCCCAGCCTAGGCAGCTGCCCTAGGACCACAGCATTCCCCCAACACCCAAGAAGGGGAGGAAGCAGAGCTGCTCCCTCCCAGTCCTGCTTGGGAAGCCAGCTGTGCCTCTAATTGGCTTCAGGGATAAAAATGTGGCTGAGGGATGGCTATTTACTTCACAGTGGGAAGCATACATTCCTATTTGCTTGATCAAAACCCAGTCTGGCACTCCATGGGGACTTCCTGTGGGGGTTGGGAGCTGGCAAGGACAGGGACTGGGCCGGGGTGGCTGGGGAAACACTGAGCTTTGAAGTGTTTGCAGAGCCTCCTAATTAAAGGACAGGCCCACAAGGAAGCTAGTTGAATAATGTTGAAGAATTGGAATCTGGACTGCTGCAAATCTCCAAGTTGAAAATTAATCCCTTTTTTGGCTCTAAGATGATGTACTTTGGTATTTTATTAGATGCATGGGCTTTACCACTGTTGTCCAATTGGGCTTTTCAGGGTAAAATGTATGTTCTGGAACACAAAAAGATGGCAAATCTGTGGTGAATCTCTGCAAGCTACTTTTATACCCTGTACAGACATCACTAATCAATCAAGCAGCATTTCCTGAGGAGGTTAAATAAAGCTTTATAATTAGTTTTAGAACAGGACTCCAGGCAGACACTATTAATCAAATCAAATTGAAACATAAAAACATCGATTTGCCTCTCTTGCCCTTAAAGTCAAATGTAGTCTAGTTTACAGTACTTGTATTAGTACCTTGGAGGACAGGTAGATCGTATTCAAAGCAGGCTCACTTGCCAAAGCTGTTGTTACAAAAAAATTTATAAATATTAGAGTGGTACCAAAGCACAACAGGGCAAACTCACAGAACCAAGAATCACAGACACTCCAGTTCACTGTGTCCCATGGCTACATTTGCATTCTCTCTTATCTTAGATAGTCAGTCATGCCTCCATTTGATCAGCTCCAATGATAAGAAACACACTACTTATTAGATAGCCTATAAAGCTCTCAACAGTATGGACTATAGAATCAGCTGGTTACACCTTTGCATCTTGTCTTGGCCTGTATAACTGAGCAAACCATACACCACTCAAATATAAAGCATGGGAGACATCATGCCTGCTCCATAGATTGGGAAATACAACTGAACACATCTAAAACCACTTTCACAATGTTTCCTGTGTATGGTGCACAAATCAGATAGATTTTCACCTTTAAACTGTGCCAAAATCTGCCTTACTTAATCTTTTTTCCACAGATTCCTTGGGGATTCTAGAATATGTCTGCTTTTTCCTTCCCGTGACAACCGTGCAGATGTTTAAAGACGGGTTTGAAGACAGAATGTCACATTGTTTCTAGTTTCTTCAACATTTACAAAGTCTTCTATCAAATTCTCACCAACTCTGTACTTGCAATTAACATCTGGACCCCACACTTGCCCCACCACATTTGGGCAGACAGCACAGTTACTTCCCTCATTTTGAACTGTAGACACCGATTTGTTCTTTTGTTTATTATTTCATCTACTTGTTTATTATTTCACCTATTTGTTTGCTTAAAAAAAACACTTCATTGGGCCCCGGATTTAGCTCTGGTTCCAGCACCTGCCTTGCAAGAGCAAGGACCGAGGTTCAATACCCAGTAGCCACATACAACAATGCCGGGTGTGGGAACTCACACCCACCATCGATCAGGACCATACACCACACTGTTGGGTGTGGTGGATCATGCCTGTAATCCTAGCACTTGGGAGGCAGAGGCAGGAGGATTGCTGCCACTTCAAGGCTGAGCTCAGGGCTAGCCTGAACTACAAAGTGAGAACTTTTCTCAAAACAAACAAACAAACAAAACCCCACTTCATTGGGTCTCTATGAGGTATCCAGCACTTTATTAGAAACAAAATATATAGCAATGAGTCCCATAACAGATATGAGCCCAGCTTTTCACTGATTGATTTATAAATGATTCTGCTAATTCATTGATTAGAGTAACTATTTCTCTGTGCCAATCACCCTGTAAGGAGTAGTAGATGCAGCAGAAAGCAAGATGGAGGTGGTTCCTGCTTTTCATTCATCCATGCTTTTGATAATTACTAATTTATATATAGTTTATTGAGCATCTAATATTTGCAAGCCAGCCTCAAAGTCAAACAAAAAGAGTGTCTCAGCATAAGCACTATGAAGATGCACAGTACTGTAGTGACCTCTGACAGATGTTTGCCCCTATCATTTTAATTTACTGTATGGCACAATATGAAATTTGACATTTCTGTCACTTTTAGCATACAGTTTAGGGACATTAATTACATCGACAAAATCGTACAATGGTCACCTTTGTTTATTTCCAAAACTCTTTGATTGACCCAAACAGAAACTGCCCAATAAGCAACAGCTTTCCGTTTTCATCTTGTCTATCCCCTCTTGGCCTGTGATCTACTTTCTGTCTCAATTATTGGTCTAGTCTTGATATTTCATATTTTTAAATAATGCAAAATTTTCTCTTTTTACCTGCTTCTTTCATCTAGCATAATATTTTCAAGGTCGATCCATATTACATATGTATTAATCCTTCTTTCCTTTTTTGACTGAATAATATTCTATTGTAGAGATATAACTGTTTATCCATTTATATGGTAATGAATATTTGTGTTATTTCCACCTTTTGGCTACTATGAGCAATGTTTCTATGAATATTCATGTGCAAGTATCTTCTTAGTCCTTGTTTTGTCTTTTATTTTATTTTTAAACTGCAAATGTGCAGAATTTGATTAAGCAAAATCCTTGTTCATGTTATGAATGGAATGTGTTTCCTAAATTCATGGTTGAAACCTTAATCCAAAATCTCCTATTGGAAGTGGGACCGCTAAGGAGATAAAGTTAAATAACATGCAAAGTTTGGGGCCTTAATGGGATAGAGCTGCTGTCCTTATCAGAAAAGAAAGACTGGGGTGATACACACAGAAAGAAGACTCATGAAGACACGCCAAGAAGACAGCCATTTGTAAATCTGGAGGGATGCCCTCACTGTAAGTCAACCCTATTGACACATCGCTCTTTGATATCCAGTCTCCACAAATGTGAGAAAATACTTTCTGTTGTTTAAACCTTCCAATCTCTGGTATTCCATGTGGCAACCTGAGAAAACTAATATAGTTCATCATATACCACTGTCCTTCCTCCATGTGTGATCCAATTTCAGCATTAATTAATTATAGAGTGTTTAGTTACCCTGAGCTGCAGTTTTAGTTCTTTACTGATATTGATATTGACTCTTATGTGTATTAATTCTTCTTCCAGCTGAACGTCTAGCAGGACAAACTGCCTACGTGAAGGCCTCTGCTTCCCAAGCCAGAAGTCTGACTCAAGGAAGAGGCCAGGCTTCTCCATGCAGGAACCTGCTGCATAAAGTCTGGCACCTCCTGACATACCGCAGTCAGATTAGGGAGTTAGCAGTTCTGCGCCACGTGGTTATGGGCCCACCACATTTCCCACCTGGGCTTCAGCAGTCAGAAACCTGACCTTTTGTGCCTCTATTTTTAACTCTTTTTTATTTAAGAATCTGTTAAATGGTAAGAAAGGGGGTGGAGTACCTTTTAGGAGAGATATATTCACAATTCCTCAAACTTTGGTGCCTTAGGATATACAAAAACAAAGCTGGAATTTAGGAAATAAAATCTGTAAGTAAAACAATTTGGGGGTCAATCAGAGCATCTGGCTGTGACCCTAGAATGTTAGTCAGCTTTCCTCTACTATTGGAAAAAAACTTGACATTATCAACTTTTAAAAAGGAACGTTTATTTTGGCTCAGTGTTTCAGAGGGTTCGGTCCTTGGTCATTTGGCTCCACTGCTTTGGGCCTAGTGGCAAACCTGAATGCCACGGTGGGCAGCGCATGGTGGAATGTCACTGTTTTCCTCATGGAGGCTGGGAAGAGAAGAAAGGAAGGAGAGGGGCATGGCTCTCAATAGCTCCTTCAAGGACTTGATCCTATATGAAGGGAAGACTTTCAACTGTAGTCATTCTGGCCTCTTAAAGGTTCCATTACTTCCCTATAGTGCCACGGGCTGAGGGACAACCCTTTAAACCACAGGACTTTGGAGGACACTTATCTAAACCATAGTGCGTAGGTAGAGCACTGTGACCTACAGGTTTCCAGAAGCTTGGATTAGGATGAATGGGTTTTTGACATTATATATTAGCAGTCCCAGTGTGGTCAGAAAGGGACCTGTCCTGCTTCACAAAGGACTTAAGGATGGGAAAAGTATGGCCAGAAGGTACCAGTTGCTTTGGAAACCCTTAAGGACTGGCACCCACTGGCTACTACCATGCTCTGAGCTCGTGGAATAGGGAGCAGGTTCTCTTTATTATTTGCTTTGGTATTCGGATCTAAGTAAATAATTTGGTGGCATTTCTGTATCTCCAGCTTGTTCAGCTATAGCAATTAGTTAAGGTTCTGCAGTGTTTCCAAAATTCCTTGACCTCTGACCCTAGTGAATTTAATTCTGTTTTTTAGTAATTTCTGAGGTTACAGATTCTGTTGAGTGAGCAGGTTTCCTCCTGTAGAAATCAACCTAAACCCTGAAGCTGCATAATGGGAAGATCAAGCCCTGATTTGTTTTGGGGCTAAGCAGGAAATACAGGAGTTGCTTTGGGTAGAAGCTAGGGATCCAGGCAAAGCCCTGTTGAATGTGTGTGCTTAGAGCTGAACTCTCCACAATCGTTCAGCTGCAGTACAGCCTCTGAAGCTTTCGGTTCTGGGATAGATTCCTTTAGTGGATCCCTACAGTGGATCCCTATGGGGGAACAGAATCACTGGGAAAGCCACATGGTGGTATAGGTTGGAAATGCAAGCTGCTTTTCCACTGTTTATTTCTTTTCTCTTCAATAACAACTTGTACTCAAAGCACTGGTCTGGCTTCTACAAGACGAAAGATAAAACTGTGTGGCCCTATAGGGAAAGATACACATGTGTGACAAACAAATGCAGACAGATTCCATCATGTTAGAGTATAAGATTTTCTCATGGTTTGGGTACATTCAATGAGCACTGGAACCTGAAGAGAATGATAGGGCTTCTGTCTGTGGAAGTAGACAGAGATTCCCCAACTTTCTAGTGTCTGGGACCACGGGGTAATGTTAGTTTAAAAAGCTGTAGGATAGGCACACCTTTGGCTAAGGTGAAAGAGAGGGAGAGAGGAAGTAGGGGGTCAGAGACAGAAAGACAGAGTGATCAATGCTCCAATAAGTGAGAATAATGAATATTTTCTGCAATTCCAGAAACCTCCAAGTTTATACGGATGCCCCGCAACATTCTTGACCTTGGTGTTCTGTGAGACACTCCTCATAACCTGCCTCTTTCTGCCTAAACCACGAGTGCATTCCTGCAAACAAAGCTGATCTTAAATTATCAAGGTGGGCATTTGCCACATAATGATATAATTCTGTATCCGCAAGAGAGAATGTTATAGGAACACAGATAAGAGACATTCATCTGGGTCAGGTCAGCTGGGGAATTTTCATAAAATGTCTGTGTGAAATCATAGTCGCAAGGAATGACCAGCTCCTCACATAGTTGCCCTGGGCTAGACACACTCATAAGTGCTCTGTGACTATTTCCCACGTCGTCTCTGCAGCTACCCACCAAGTAGGGACAGTGATAATTGCAATTTTTCCATAGGAGAACTAAGGCTTGACTGCCTGAGGTCCAAAGTGGTGGAGATGGATTTGTGCATTGTCATCTTTCAGTCTCAAGGCTATTTCTTTCTTTTTGCACTGTTCCCCTCTGCCAGGCCTACCAAATGGGTAAGCAACAGCAAGGATGGACTGGGGCTCACAGTTCATTTAGAGGAAACAGTGCATACAAAGAAAGTTAGACAATCCTACACACTTACAAAAAGGAAACAAAACCAAAAAAAATGATAGAAGAGGGGGGAAAAGGTAAAAAGGAGTTGAATACAGTGAATGTGGGCATGAATTGCTATACAGTTTGCAGAATCTAATGCAAAATGAAAATTCTGAGGCTTTTATTCACCAGTTTCAAAGATTTCCAAGATACCAGTAGGTCTTTAGATGAGGTGTGGGCTTCTTTGGATGCCACATCCTGTATCCCTGCAAAAGTCCTGCACCTATGAAGACAAGCAGGAAATGACCACTATCTCCTGTCTGGGGTTCAAGAGGAAGCATCATAGGCACTTGTCCCCAGATGAGGACAGGATGGGTCTTTGTTGCAAGGCCACGAGGTTTGTGTTTAATCCAATAGGGAGAAGGATGCCAGTAAAAGACTTTCAGAACCCAGTGACCCCCATCTGCCTCAATATTTCTGATACTCCTCAGCACAGAGAGTGGTGGGAAGCAAAAGGATTCCTCTACTGAGTTGCACTATGGATAAAGTTGGCCCCATGAAAACATTTTGACCCCTTGCAAGGCTCTGGTCAAGAAAGTTCAGCAGTTGTGGTGGAAAGTCCTCATTTAGAGGTGTTGGATCCATTCACACAGTATTTTTTTTTCTAAGTGTCTCAGCTGAAGGAAAATATTTAAATAGAAGTCATTAGCAAATGTAGTTTTAAGCCAACAGTACCTAATATGTCAAAATTGCTTTCCCTAAAAATGAAATCTGTTGAAGATTTTCAACCCCTTTCATGAAGTGCTCTATTAGGGTGAAAAAATCCATAGCTCTCCTTGGAGTAAAACTGTTGAAAGGCGGGAGTGCTTTCTGGTTAGGCATTGTCCAACCACGGTGATACAAATCAGTGCTTTAGGATAATTTATATCTGGGAGAGGAGTTCGGAAATGGGTCTGCTTGGAGCTAAAAGCATCGTAAATAAGCTGAGTTGGAGACTGCACTGGCTGCGGTGGGGAGTTATGGAGTGGGCTCCCAGTGCCCCCACCAGAGGCCCGGGTCTGCTGCCTCCTGGGCCTTGTGTGCCAAGAGATGGCAGGCCTGCCATGGCTGATCTATACACATTGTCCCCATGGGAGACTGAGCTTCAAACAGGGGTGGGAACCTGTCCGGCCCTGCTCAGCTGAGCAGAGCAGAGCCAATGCCAGGGCTCTTCTCCTGTGCACAGTTATCTCTCACTGGGCACTGAGACAGTCAAATCCCTGTGGGCCAGTATTTGAGTCCGGAAGGAAGAGCCAGTGCCAGAGTACCCAGGGGACCATGAAAGGTACAATGGCATTTAAAAAGCACACACAAAAAAGAAAAGATGTGTGTGCACCTACCTGTACACGTGCATAAAGATGTGGGCATAAACATACATGGTCACATCGATGCAAGTGTGTGTGCTCACGTGTGTCTGTGAATGTTCAATCACTGAGTAGCCTAAGAACATATGTGCATTGTTGGTGTGTGCACATTTATGTGCACTTGTGTTTGTGGGGGACTGTATAGGCCAGTGCGTGAATGTGTATGTGTGTATGTGCTTGCGTGTCTGTGAGCATCTAACTCTGTCTGGAGGAGTCAAAGAATTGAATCGAGGTCCAAGGGTGATACTCTAGGCAAATCTGGCAAAATGCAGGTTGCAAGTTTGGCAGGATCCAGGAAGGATTGATGGGGGAGTTTGCTTCTTGCAGAATCTGAAGGAATCAAAGAAGGTGGTGACTTGGGTATACCTATGGTTCACTCGCCATAGAAGCCTGCAAACAAATGAAATTATTCTTCTTCAGTGTTTTCCTCTGGAAAGAGTCCTCCCCAAGGCTGTCGTGTGGCAAGCAGGGCACTGTTGAGTCTAGACAGTTTCAAACAGCAGTTTGGTAATGTTTGGAGAATGATACCATAGCCTGAAATCTCCTCAGTCTGTTGGTGGAAATAAAAGTAGACAAGGAAATTAAACACAGATGGAGTAACACATTATTCCTGGGAATCTGACCCCATATTTGTTAGATGTTATTGTAAGCAACCCTTTTAAAGGTTATCTTTAAACACCAATGAAGAGTTATTTATTCCGAGGAAATGGTGCTCAAGATGGGTAAAGAGGTGTTGCTGGTGGTTTGGCTACAGAGGAGCCAGATCCATCTTTATAGAAGATAAGAGATGGTCCTGATGGCTGTGGAGGATGGGGTCTGACCACAGGGACCCAGCAGTCTGGGGTCCAGCAAGAAGAGGCTGCCAGGGACGAGGGAGGGGTGGGAAGGCACAGGTCCCTCGGAGGTGAAGGGCACACTTGGAAGCAAGCCTTCACTTACCTCGGGTGGATTCTGCAGGGACAGGGGTGTCTCTGAAGTGGCACATTCACTTGGAGCCAGCTCTGTCTGCCTGGAAATCAAGGTGACAGAGACTTGGTGACTCCTGGCACTTGCTGTCACTTCCCCTTTCCTTGCTCCTCAGCACTTGGTTAGAACAGGGAGGAAGCTGTTCAAAGAACCTGATGTGCACCTAAATCCTGTCATCCTTCAGCTGCAAGGAAATAGAAGGGCCCTGGACCCACAACCCAGGGCTTCAGTGACTAAAGAAACTGCAGGAAGGTAGGCAGGTTCTCAGACTGCTTCTTGTCAGGGGGCCCTCCAGGGATGAAGAAATAACCTCGGCTGTTGGTCCCAGACTCACCCTGAGATTCTGAGAGACAGTCTCATACACGAGCTGAAAGATATTTCTCCAGGCTCCCACCACTTGTTGCCAAGGCAACAGGCAGGCAGTCCCGGTGGTCAGGTCCCACCGCCTTTCTGCCAACCATGGCTCCCGTCCAGTGAGGACTTGCTGTGGTTCTCCACGCCTGGCTCCAGAAGTCTAGACCTCCAGCCTCCGTCCTCACCTGTGTGTCCACCAAAGAGGGCCTCTCACTCCAGGCAGGTTTTGTACTGTAGACACAGTCCCCTCCTTATTCTAGAATGTACTTCTCCATCCACTCACTCTTTAAAAAGTGTTCTCAAACTGTACTCCTACCGCTGTGAAACGTAGTGGCTGTCTCCTCTTCTCAGCTGCTCTGCTTCTACTTCCTAGTGGCTCCGCCCCCACCTACCACCCTCTAATTCTCACTATGGCTGGAACTCAAATCTCACATCTCTCAGGTTCAGGGAGCAGGTACCTTCCCAAAACAGTCCTGAACTAATATGGAACAGGGAGAATGAGGACACGGGCACCAGCCTCTTTTAGGAGCCTACTTGTGCAGATGTTCCTTGGGTAGAGGGAAAACAGCTGGAATGAGCCTCAACACAGCCACTCTTGTGGATGGGTCTAGTGACAGAGATAGGTGTCAACCCAGTGAGCACCCATGTGACAGAAGAACTACAAAATATAAGCATCTGGTGGAAAAAGTAAGTAACGCCAGGCATCTAAGGTAGGAAGTACAGGCCAAGGACCAAACAGGCTGTCTCTGCTCTCATTCCCAGTCTTCTGTGGGTTCCAAGAGAGAAGTGGCTTCCCAGAGGGCACACCATCCTGTGACCCTGAAGTCACTGTCATTTGCTCTGCTTGACTTCCCAAGCTGGTGAGTCTCCTGAGCCGCCTCTTACTCTTCAGCATCTCTGACCCTCGGTTCCATGGAGATGCCGTGCAGCTGAGCCTCAGGGAGCCCTGTACTCACTCCGCTCCTCATGACGTCATTCTGCGGGGAGCTCCCTGCCTGGAGATCTGGTACTGGGTGGTGCAGGGCAGGGCCACAGTGCCCTCCTTCTCCACCCCCTTGCCTTCTCCCCAGGAGGCCCCTTAGTCCAGCTCACAGACCTCTAAGAGCACCAGCAGCACCCCCGGCCCTGGGCTCTCTCATGACAGCCACAGCCTTGGCCAGCACCAACTCAGCGAGCCCTTTCTGTGGAATGTACCTTGCGATCGGAGAGATCAGGGCCCAGCCTGTGGGTGCTGACCCTAAGACGACAGTGCAAGGGACAAGACTGAGGTTTGCATGCACGTGAGTGCTGAAACTACCCCCAGGTGCCCATGCTGGGAGATGGATAGGGAAGCGGGCAGATAGGCAGGGGGTGCTTAGAGTGCAGCCCGTTAGATGTGGTCCTGGGCATCCAAGTCTACTGCTGCTCTGACCCCAGCTTTTCTACTTTCCGGTTGTGTGTCATAGCTTTACCACTTATCCGTTCTGATTCTGTTTCCCTTCTGCAAAATGGGACTAAAATAGCAGACCTTGCGTAAGGTCAGGAAGAGGAGGAGGATCACATAAAATATCACGTTAAATGCTCAGCATGGGGCTCAGAATCTCGACTCTCCCACAGTGCTGACGCTTTCTCCTGCCATCCTAGGCTGAGGGACGAGTGATTGGTACTTTGTAAGATGGCAAACATCAGAAAGTTCTGCACCACACACACGCATACGCGCAAACACACATATACACACATGCGCATACACACATGTACGCATACACATACGCGTGCGCATGCACAATACGCACTGTCTTCCTTTTCTATTTGCTTTAACATCTGTATTTCTCCATTCTGGCTTTTAGTCCAAGCACAAAACTATGATGACACTGAAAAGAAGGGGGAAAATAAATTTAAATATAAAATCTAGGAGATCAGCCTTTTGGAAAGAGACAGTTTGTTTTGGATCCAGAAAAACTAGAGTCTTGGAGATAAGGACAGAGAGAAGAGAGTGTTCCAAGCAGAGGAAACAGAGCAGCCAAAGTCTGGAAATGGGATAACACAGTCTGATTAGAGGCATGATGGAGAACAAGGGAAAACTAAAGACGACGGGCCCTGGGCGCCCGGCTCCATTCTGAGCTCCCTGTACAACCAGGAGAAGCTCACAAAGAAGCCTGAGAGCAGGGAGAACATGGCCACATCCCCAGGCAGGACACAGCCACGCCACCAGGCAGGCTGGCTGGGCTACAGGGAGGGTCTGGACAAGACACGAGGTGCTCAGAGGGAGTGGAGGGCAGCTGTCCAAACAGGACCTGGGGAAGAGGAGTAAATGTGGGTTTGCAAGAAGATTGGCTGAGTGAGAAGAAGACCAAGAGCCAGGTGTCCTAGCTTAAGGCTTTTTATGGAGAGTAGAACCATTCGACAAGGATGAGGAATCAGGGGCAGAAGAAGATCAAGAATGAGAAAAGGAACTGTACTGTGAGAAAGGGGACAAGTAACCTTCAGAGGCTGAGGGCCCACCCAGGGGGAAATCTTGATGTCGAGCAGACAGTTGGGATTGAGAATAGAAGTCTAAGCATAGCGTAGACAGGGCTTTGCAGAACAGAACAAAGAGAGAGAAGCCTCACGGCAAAGCTTTGAGAAACATTTTTGTTGAAGAAGGAGCAGGAAAAGCAAAGCCTAGGTATGAGCTCAGGAGCAGAGAGCAGAGGGGATCAAGGAGATCAGAGCCCAGGCTGGGTTGCAAAATACACCAAAGAGACAGGGTTTGGGGTGGGGACAGAAAGCACCAGACTTGGCTGAGGAGAACGGTGAGCAGTGGGGCTGCTGCAATGCAGGCTGCAGTGGACGGAGCAAGGATATTGGAGAGATGGAAACGGCTGGGAGGAGAAGGGAAAGGAAGGGTGGTCCTCTGGATAGGGGCACTAGGGGAAGGCTTCTACTTGTCCACTTGGAGGAGATTTTAGGTGAAAGGGTGAGAACTGAGACATGAGTAGCTAGACAGAAGATGGAGGGAGGAGGCAAGGCCTGGAACTCTGGAAAAGATTCCTCTTGGGGATAGGGAGGGAGAGAGGAGGGCCGGAGATCTCGATGGATCTGAGGTGAGGGGAGGGAAATGTGGAGGCACCTTGCTCTTGTGCATAACACTGTAATCTTGGAATGCGGTCTCCCCTTAGAGATGGGAGGGGAAGGACAGCATAGGGCCATGAAGGGAACAGAAGGAGATGGTTGGCCGGGACATGTCCTGCTGTGTGGACACAGTTGTGTAGAACTAAACACAGAGCCAGGCCTATGGGTAAGATAGAGACTAGGAACATCTGGAAAGCTCATCTCCGGGCAGACGGCAGACACCCTAGAAAGGACCCTGGGACTTTCTGAGAAAGCTGGAGGCTCAGATCTATTTGAGTCTCAGAGACAAGGCAAGCTGAAGGACAGAAGCACACCTTGCACTGACTCTTTGAGTTTGGTGACATTCTTACGTATTCTACTCAGACCCATGGGGTAGCCACCCAGAGGTTACAAGAGGAACACCATTTTCTTGGGCTGGACTCAAGAAGGGTAGTTGGGAGCCTTCAAGGAGCTATGGTAGGGGAGGATAACAGAAGTGGACCATGATTTGTTCCCCTTGCCTACTTGATACCTGGCCTATTGTTTCTTCAAAAGCCTGGTGCATCTTTGTATCCTGGGCTGGATGTCCCTGCAGGTGGCTCCCAAAGAGGACACCTCCATGGGATCCCTGAACCCCCTGAACATAAGCAGAATCTATGAGTTGCTTCTTACCAGAAAAATAGGCCACAGGGTTAGGATACCACCCCTGTGAGCCTGTCAGTTCTTTGCAGTCTTCAAGAAGCTGTAAATGACCTCTAGGAACTGATGATGACTACCCAGACAACAGCCAGGATGAAACTAAACTGTCAGTCATCCAGCAGCAAGAAAATAAATTCTGAACTCGGAAGCTGATCTTTCCCCAGCTGACTCTCCAGGTGAGAATGTATCCCAGCTGACTCCTTCCTTCGCTGCAGCCTGGTGAGACTGGGAGCAGAAGTCTCAGCTACACTGTGCCCAGAATTCTAATATACAGAGACTATCGAGTAACGAATGTGCATTGTTTTCAGCTACAAAGATTGTAATAATTTTTGTGCAGCAAGCGGAGATTAGAAAGGAGCTCCAAAAAGTCACCCATAAATCCACCTGTCCATGTATTATACATTTTGCTCTTCATATCCTCACTCTGTACAGATACTACTTCTGCTTCCTTAGCTATCATCCCCAATAGCCATTAATTTAATAACAAATATTTATGAGGATCCTGCTGTCTGCTGACCCTCTGTGTAGAGCTCAGTAGCAGCAGTTAAACATGAAGACACAGGTTCCCCTCTGTCACAGGGCCTGAGTCTGTATATTCACTGCCACTCACCTACTCGGCACCCCTTGGCCCATCTGCATAAAGCCTGGCCCTTCCACCTAACCCCATCATCCGCTTACTTGCACACCAGCCTTGTAGAAGACACAAGACTCGCAGTGTGGAATCGTGATTCTAAAAGGCCCAAGACATGTTTTAGGATCACTAGAACTCACCACTCCTGTGCTAGGTACTGAGGGCATCATAATTTGCGGGGGGAAAAGAATCACATCAAAGCACACAAAGGAGTAAGATCCTCCCACCCCCATACAAAGAGACCTGAATTTTCTCGTGTGCATTGAGAGGTAGAAGATGCCCCATTGGTACCCAGCTCAGGGCTTCTACTGAGGACGCTGACTGTTTTTTTTTTCCTGTCTGTTCTTCTCCCTAGTTTGTCATTTCATGACACAAAAATGGGGTCATTGAGATTAGGAGCTTCAAGAGAAAACTCTAAAGAAGGGAGGGTGAGGAAAGGGTTTAGAACAAACTGAAATATTTCCCTTTCATAAAAATATTTCTAAACAAAGGATCAGTTTACCTTGGAAAGGATGCTCATGGAACATTTATGGTGCCTGTTGATAACAGTGTGTATTTTCCTTTTGGGCTTTGGATAGAAATGAGATGTGACCTGACGTTTGAGTGAATCTGGGCACCTGGGCAAAGGAACAGAGCTCAAGGTAGAGGATGGGGAGGGCATCTGGGGCGTGGAGGACACAGCCAAATGGGCGGTCCTTGCACATTAGGTATGCCTCTGAGAATCCATCAGGACCACAGGCGGAGCTTGATATTGAATTTTCTCCAGAATTTGATTTCAGCCAACAGCCATCTTCCAGCCCCAAATCTGTTAGAGTTTCTTCCATAGCAGCTTCAGGATATTGACCAGGTCTTCTCTCCTGGAGCTTAGTCACCAGGCCTTCTCCCCTAAAAGACAGCATCCATACTTCCATGATGCCACCAGCTTCAGAAACTCTTCAAACTTGAGATATCTGATTGTTTGCAAGGAGCTGCTGGATATTCCACTTGCCCATTGCTTCTGGCAACTGTCCAGATCATGAATACAGGGAAAGAATGAGAACCCATCACAAGTAAAAAGAGGTAAGGAAAATGAAGCATGAGCCACTTCTGCCATCCTTCCCTACCGTACCCTATTTGCCCTGCTACATCTCCCAGATGATGGCTGATACCACACCTACCTCAGCCCCCTTTCATATTGCTCTGTCTGTCAGTGTTTTCTGTGCTGCCTCTCTGTCAGTGAGGGTGGGGACCATGCAGTCATGAAGCCTAATTTTAACTCTCCTTATTCTAGTGCATGTCACCTCAGCCCCAATGCCAGGACTGGATCTTAGAGCTGGAAGAATCATCTTGGCTATCATTTATTAAATATATATTTTGTGCTAAAAACTACACCCTGGATGTGAAGCACTTTCCCCATTTTGCAGATTAAAAAACTACATCTTAGCATTTGAATCACAGAGAAATATCTCCTGACATTGGAGTCAATCCCCTCATCCTCACTGCTGCTTTATCAACTGAGCTTATGTAACATTCCAAATCCTTTGTTGTTATTTCAACAATGTTCATAGCATCTTCACCAGGAATAGATTCCTTCTCAAGAAACCGATTTTTTAGCCATAAGAATCAACTCCTCATCTGCTAACATTTGACCATTAGGTTATAGTAATTCAATCGCATCTTTAGGTCTCTCTTCCTTTTTTCTTTCCAGCACATTTACAGTTAATGTCCTTCAGTGAGGTCTTGAGCCCCTCGAACTCATCTGTGTAAGGTGGAGTACACTTTTTCCAAATCTTGTTAATGTTAGTATTTTGACATCTTCCCATGAGTCATGAATGTTCTTAATGGCATCCAGAATGGTAAATACATTCCCAAAGGCTTCCTTTTATCTCTATCTAGATCCATTAGAAGAATCACTATCTGTGGCAGCTACAGCCTTACAAACACTGTTTTTTTTTTAAATAAGATTTGGAAGTTTAAATTTAAAGCCATAAACTATAGAAAGGACATTGTGTTAGCAAACATTAAAACCAAACAAAGAAGTTAACAAATAAAAGGACAAAATTGCTAGAAATGATATAATTTGCCCAAATATAAAGCAGAATAGGTCCCAAATTGCTCTCCTCTTATTTCCCTGCTTATATTTAAAAAGATCCTTCCAAGTCAGTAGACAATCGGTTCATTTTTTCTGTCTCTGTCTCCCTCTCTCTGTCTGTCTCTCTTTCTCTTTCTCTGTCTCTCTGTCTCTCTGTCTCTCTCTCTCTCTGTCTCTCTCTCCCCCTGTCATTTCTGATTTCTGAAAACTTTCTGGGCACTTCTGGCCCATGTCTACACAATCCAACTGTGAAGACTCCAGAACAGTGCTCAGAGAGGCCCCTCCCTCCCAGGCAGGTACACACTCCGCCTCCTCCACACCATTGCCTCCTGTGTCTGCAGGCCCAGCTCAGCAGGGGGTGCAATTACCATCTGTGTCCCTGGCATCTTTACAGAGGCACATTTAAGTCACTGCGGCACTCACAGGAGAAAGCAAGTAAATACACAGCCCAGCAGAGGACCAAAGCCAGCCTCAGGTTTGACTGCAAGGAGCAGGCATCAAAGAGTTCACAGCACCATGGAAAAGATATGCAAAGGAAGATCAAAGAAAAGCTATTTTCCTTTGGAGATGTTGCGTTGCTTCTCACAGATGATGCCTAGGAATTCAGGTAGCTTTCACAGGCTGCTCTGGGCTGGTCAAGTCTGTGGCACCTTGGAAGCCAGGCAGAGAAGCACTCCAGAGGTCTGCAGTTAAAGGCAAAGAATGTGCGAATGTAGGGGGTCCCGTGTGTGACAGGCCACCTGCTTCCTCAAAAATAGTTCCTGGCAAACAGATGTGGTGAATGAGCTCACTCTCTCTCTCTCTCTCTCTTTCTAATTTTTCTGGTGACCAGTAGACTCTGACGAACCATCAGAGAAGATGAGTATAGACAGGAATCAGTTTGCAACTAGAGAAAGCAAGTCCCTTGAGATCTTGAGAAGAAAATAGGACATCCATTGGCAACTCGTTCAAATTCATTAAAAATATGTCATTCTAGACACATTTCATCTTAAAAATCAATTATTTAATAAATATTTAGTGAGCGTGCCTATGTGTTAAGAATTCAGCTGGCACTTGGAAATAGTAAAGCTGTACATGAGACAGAAATGTCACCGGCTGTGGTGGGTTCTCGAATTCTAGCTGTGGGACCCGTGAGGGTTAACAAGGAGAAGACAGGAGTAAACTGCTAAGTACACAAGTTGATAGTGGGGTGATAAGTTTAAGGAGGCCTGCAAACTGGAAGTGGGGTGGTACTCTAGCTGGACTGGACAGGCCTCACTGGGCAAGTGACAGAGGGGAACCTGTGTCTTCATGTTTAACTGCTGCTACTGAGCTCTACACAGATGAACCAGGACAGCATGGCAAACGTGGCATTTCTGGATCCCAGCAAAGCCTTGGAGCAAAAAAATAACAACAACAAAAAAACCCACCTTGTATGTAATATTGACTTAAATACACCGTGTGCTTGTTTTGTAGAAGATGCTGTTTTATCTGCACACTTATCTTTGATGACTTGGAGACACTCTTCTGCTCTGTGCTCCATAGTGCAGGCACCTGGAGGAAACTGCTTCTTCCTATAGGTCTCCAGTGTGCATGGCAAAATCTAACATGATGGTGTCTTACTCAGTAACAAACTGAAAGACTGGCTAAAGGCAAAGAAAAAGAAGGAAAGGGAGAGGAGGGAAGGAGGAGGGAGGGGAGGGAGGGGGATGGAAGGAAGGAAGGAGGAAGAGAAGGAGGAGAAATCAGATCTGAAGTTTGGAGGCAGTGTATGTCATCGGGATCCGATAACTAAGGTCCTCAGAGAGAGCAGCAGATGAAGTCCAGAATCAAACAGAGAGAGATGGGAAGGAGTGAGCTTAGACTGGTCTGACTCTTAGTCCCAAACCCGAGCAGAAGCAGGGAGGGCTGAGTTAGTCTGCAGACCCTGGCCGAGTGTCAGCATCATGGTGGGCCACCACTGAGGCCGCTGTGACATTAGCATCTCTTCCCACAGCTGCTTTTGGGACATGGGCAAAAAGGGCAGATAGATGATGACCAATGGTCCCCACACTATAGAAAGGCCTCGGGGCAGGCAGATGTGGTTGGCTGGGAGAGACTATGTTATCAGACTAGCCTGTGTGGCCTCTTCACACTCTCTTATTTATCAGCATCACTAGGGAAGGGGACTCAGTACAGTGCCAAGATATTCCTGGCCATTTGGACAACCAAGCTGCCTTTGTAAACCCCTCCCCATGTGGCAGCTATTCAGGCTTATCTGTTCTTCCAAATGGCAGCGGTGAGGTGGTGCTAGGCCCCCAAAGGTGCTGGACTTGAGCTCACCTAGGAGCACCCACTTCGGGGACTCAAGCGCTTCATCCTGGGGACTTACACACTATTCTGGGTTTTAAGTGGGATGGTGGATACCAGAGGGCCAGGCTGGCTGCTTTCTTGAGCATGACAACTGTGCATCTATGTCAGGAAGGCCGTGCACTTGGTTTAATACCCTGCTTTCACATATAGAAGTTCTTGATAACTTCTGAACATGGATCTCACATTTCCCTCATGCAGCTCCTCCTGGAGAGGGCTGCGAAAACGAAAGAGCACTGTAAATGGATACAGTGGGTTGGCGTCACAGATCACAGTACAATTACTCACATGCAGTAAAGACTATGAATGGAAGAGGGAGTTTTTTTGCAAGAACGGAAAACTGGAATCGCACAGAATTTGCCTCTCATTGCCTGGCTCCTCGGCCAGGATCCAGACAGCTCAGCCTTCAGTTCAAGGCCACGGACTGGGCTCCAGTTCTGTACTTGGCTTGACGAGCTGCGCAGACTGCAGTGAGTCCCTTCCCTCCGGGTGCCCCTTGACTTACCTGCGGGAAGCCCGCTAGGACTGGTTCCCATCTAATCCTCCCCCGCTGCCCCGCACCTGTTGAAATCCAGCTCCTCTGAGCCTGGCCAAGCAGCTCTGCCCCTAGCGGGAGTCAGAGGCATGCAACTCCCTTTCAAGGGGCGGGGGGTTCAGAGCCATTGGCATCTGCGCCCGCAGCCCCTCGGTTCTCAGCCCCTGGGAGCATCTCAGCAGCCAATCCCGGTGAAACCAAGTGCACCTGACGGGGCAGGCTGGGGGCTGGGACTTGAGACTTTCTAGAGAGCAGGAGTGAGAGTCCTTAGTGAAAGGGAATCCTTAAGGTTGGATCCAGTCTTTATTTAAAGGGATGGGGTGGAGATTGTGCATGCGTGCGTGTGTTTGTGTGTGTGAGGCAATACCCATTGTGTTCGTCTACATAACAGTGTGCCTGTCAGGGGACTCCCTCTGGTGTGTGGCACTGCTGTGGCAGCTGACTCAAGGAGGGTCCATCACAGTGTACCAGTGTGGAGCAGCAGAGTGAGCTGCTGCAGAGCCCTCCGTGTGTCAGAAGTGTCAGGGTGTCGTGGGGCTGTCCTGTGTGCGCTGTGTCAGCACTCTGTGAGAGTACGCTCTGGTACGTGTTTGTTTCTGGATGTGCATACGTGTGTGCGCTCGCGGCAAGTCTATACGTGCGTGTGTCTCTGCCAAAGACTTGTGAGTTGTGAGTGGCCAGTTCCGCACAGGATGGTGACCCAGTGTGTGTCTAGGACTCCACAATTTCTTACCACAGTGCTACCAAGTGTGTGGATTGTGCACGTGTGCGTAAGCGTGTGTGTGAGCCTGGCAGCGTGTCCCAGCTTGCTGCTGAGAGTGGGCCGAGCTCGGAGAGTGTGAGAGTGTCGGGGTATGTGTGCGATTCCCTGTGTTTGTATCAGACGGTGTGTCTGTCGCTGTCTGCATCCGAGTGTGGCGGCATGCCCCTCCGGAAGAGCTCAGTTGCGGGGAGGTGTTAGTGCCGTAGTGCGTGCTGTGGAGTCGGCGAGGCTTCAACGCGAGGCTGTGGTCGTGTGTGCGCGCGTGTCCGTGGGTGTCGCGTGTGGCCCTCGGCGTGTGCGTGCCTCGCGGCTCGGGCCGGGCGGGGTCCGCAGCCTCCAAGCCGTGACCCCCCCCCTCCAGGGGAGCAGCGGGCTGCGCTGGCGCCGCTAGGACCCGGCGGCGGCCGGCCGCGGTGCCCGGGCCGCGCGAGTGAGCATGTGCAGAGCCGGCGCCCGCTGCCCGCCGCCCGCCGCCCGCCCCGCGCCCGCCCGCGCGCACTCTCCGCCCGCCCCGCCGCGGCTCCGCGAGGACGGCCGCGGCCCCGGAGCGCTGGGCGGCGCCGGCCCGGCCCGGCACGTCGGTCCGCTCGCTCGGTCCGCTCGCTCGGCGGCGGCGGGCGCTCGGCTCGGGCACTGCGGGGCTGCGGGCTCGGCGCCCGGCGACGCGCAGGTGGCGGCGGGGTGAGTGCGGCTCCGCTCCGTGCGCCCGGCCGGGACGGCGCGGGAGCGGATCCCCTGCGGCGGGCACACAAGTTTGTGCAGACGCGGCGGCGGCGGCGGCGGGCGGAGGGCTGCACCTGCGCGGCCAGCGGCGGGCGGCGGCGCCCTCGGGGGCTCCAGCCCGGCCGGGAAGGAAGTGCGAGCGGCGGGTGCGCTTCGCAACGATCGGCCGCGGCGGGGCGCGAGGCGGCGGCTCAGCCCGTCCCGGCCGCGCCCCGCGCCCCTTCGCCGCTTCGCCCCTTCGCCCCTTCTCCCCGCGCCCCTTCGCTCCTTCGCCGAGGGCGCCGCGCCGGGAGCCCCAGGGGCCCGGCGGGATCTGGGCTGCTGGCCGCCTGCTTCCTCGGTGCAGACCTTCCCCACTGGCCGCCCCTTCTGCTGCTGCTGCCGAGCCGGGCTTCCGGTGAGCGGTCCGCGGAGGTTTCTCCCGTCTTTTGGCGAACTTGAACACAGGCAGGGGCGAAACCGAAACGTCTGTGCGATGTTCGGAAAATTACCGGATACAGAGCTCTGCGTCTCCCTCGGTGTGTGCAGACTCAGGACTGGGCGCTGCTCGTGAGTGAGTTTCCCTTTGATCCTCAGCAGCGCCCCTGGCAGGGTCCCCTAACTCCGCGGAGCCTCACCGCCTGCTTCCCCGAACATCTGTGGGTCGGTGATACGTGTGGGTGCTGGCTCTCCCGCGGGGCCGTGGGGACCAGGAGCGGGACCTCTGTCCCTTCTACGCACGAGTTTAGGGCTGCTGTGGTGGTTCCAGGGCCACAACCCTCCCCTGAAATCAGCCCCTGGCTACTGCCCCCAGGATAGACCGACTCAGTCCTGCTCTACTTCTGCAGCCCGGATGTCTGTCCCTCCTGTTGCTGGAACAGCAGGCTTGGGCTACGGGCTGAGGGAGGCGCTTGCACTGCCCGTGTCTGCATCCGCGGTTGGGATCCGAAGTGAGCACCTCTGCTTTGAGTTACTAGGTGATCAGGCACACGGCTGGTGGGGAACAAAAGAATCAGAAGGCCTCAAGCCGGTGGAGGGATGGAGGGATGAAGGGGTGGAGGGGTGGAGGGCCCTTTTCTGTCTGCAGCACCTCCTTTCCCCATGGCTCTAAGTGCTGGATAGAGGGTAATGGGTGGCTTTCTTGCAGGTAGGAACAGGTTTATTCTCCAGGGGCCCAGTGGCTGGGCGGCAGGCAGCCTGACCAGCTGATCTTCTCCGTGGGAAACTGGCAGCCCTCACCTCAGCTTCCCCTTCCGGGCCCCATCAGGTCTGTGTTCTCACGGTCCCCGGAAGAGGTTAGGGATCCCTCTCAAGGGGCACTTAGTACCTTGTAGTGCATGTGATCAAAAGTGAAGAAAGCTTGGATTAAGCAGAAAACTAGATTCCAAGTCCCTTCTTCCTGTCTGCTCACCGGGCAGAAAAAAGGGGGTGACCTGGGTCACTGCAATCAGTCCAAGCACCGCAGACCGAGTCCGTGAGTCACAGAGCTGGTTCCACGGAGTCACCGAGAGCAGGTAGTTCAGAGCCAGAGAACCCAGGGCCTCCAGGCCCAGATCAGAGCAGATCTGAGCCGGGGATTTCCGTTTACAGCCCCTTCCTGCTGCTCTCCCCACCGGCTCACACTCACGCTCAGGTCAGTCTCTGTGGATGAGCTCCTGATGCTCCCTGGGAGGGGCGTCAGTGAGGTCAAGGCCAAGTACTTTGAAATCTGGGGAGCTCAGTGTTTAGACTGTCAGGGTCTTTACCAGGACTGTCATAATGGCATGTCCCCAGCAGCGACAGAACTGGGTCCAGGCATCTAGGTTCAGCTCCTTTGGAGAATGAGTGGATCAACAAGCCCTTCCACTGCTTTCCCCCTGTGCCTCATGGTCATGCCTCCTACTGTTGACTGTAATGTCTCCTAGCCTTTAATGTCACCACGCTGACTTGTGCCCTGAAAAATTATCACAAGTGTGCCACTCCAGGGGACATGGATGCACCCCCTGCCTCCTGGTGTGCACTTGAGATACGGATAAACAATGAACTGGATTAATTTTGTAGCTATGCAGTGCAGTGTACCTCTTGGTGTGTGTGAAGGCCCTTCGCCTGGGCTGAACCTCCCACACTGCTGGAGATGTTAGTCTGTTCCCAGAGGGTGGCTGCTTTCACAGTGGGACCATGTGGGTTTTGAGGACAGAAATGCCCCTGGGGTGTCTTGGCCCCTTCCTATAGCTTGAGTCTTCATCGCAGTGGCTGAGGGGGGGTGCTCCCCTCCCTAGCTCAGATTTACCCACATTCCTCAGTGGAGTTTGAAGAACTCTTCGTCTGTCATTCTGAGAAGGGCCCCAGATAGCCTTCAAGGATTCTCCACCAGGTGGAAGAAACATATAAACAGATGAACAAATTACAGTTCAAGAGCTGCTGAAATGGTAGCTTAGAAATACCCAGGAGAGGTTGTGGTTGGCTGTGTAGAAGGCCAATGGGCACCCGATCAGTCAGAAAGGGAACTGCTGGTCCCCACACAGCCCCTCTCTCCTTTGAAGCCCTAGCCCCTTGCTCGGTGCTGGAAAGATCCCCATCAGATGTTGAGGAAATGGAGGTCATGTGAGATGCCGGATGATACCCCTTCTCAGGATTAGAAAACTTGAGTTCGGTCTAGCAGAGTAGTTTGCCTTTGTTCACGTTAACCGGCCCTTTCTCTGGCTCACATTCTGTATGCACATAATGGGGATAATGATTCATAATACAATAACTTCCTAAGTTTGTGGGAAGATCACTCGTTCATTTGTTCATCTGCTCATTCAGCCAACACACTTAATAGTATGTGAAAGTACTTTATGTTCTCAAATGTGACATATGAAATTTATTGTTATATGAACTTAAGCGATAGGTTTATTGAAAGATCTTTCCCCATTTGCAGGAAATAGAGTTTTGACCTTTCTAATCGTATTTTTTATTATTTGTGATTGACAAATCATGGTTGTATTTATAAATAGGGTATGATGTGATGTTTCAGATAAGCATCCAATGGGAAATGATTTAAACTAATTAACTGTTGTGTTTTGCATCTCTTGTACAACATATTTTGAATCTTTTCTCTTAAGTCTTGAAGTTCAAATGATAGGCCTCTGACTCTTCAGAGGCAGGGACTGTATCCATTCCCATTTCCTAGACCTTGACCTGCCAAGAGCAGCTGTTTGTGTTTAGTGGGGTTCTTGCCTCCTTTCTCAGCTTTCAGAGCCAGATGTACGGGATCCTGGAATAAGTACAGTGGCCTCAGAGACAGCAGAGAAACCGGCCATCCCTATGCAGGGTTGCATGCTGGGAGGGTATGTATTGACATCAACAGGCAGCCCGACTCAATGTAGGACACAAATTCCAGGCTCAGGTCATGGTGACGGCAGCATTAGCTTCACTGTCAGCTCTGACAGCCCTGCTTCAAGCATGAAGGAAGGGTCATAGAAGAAGTAGCTTTCAGGCTACATGTTGGAGGGCTGGAAGCATGTGAGTAGAGAGATGGAGTATGGACACCCCGCGCAGATGGAGGCCACGCAGGAGTTGGGAAGCACAAGTACAGGGAAGCTTCTCAAGCTGGTCAGAGCAATGTGGTTAACACCATCTCTGAGATTGAGCAGGGCCAGAGGTGAAGGTCAAAGAGGAGAGATACAGAGAGAGGTCAACCAGGAGCTGTGAGCCCAGTGAGAAGCTCCCACGTGTGCTCCCTGTGGTTCTGTTTGGTGGTCACTGAGGCTGGACTCTGGGTGTCTTGGATATGAGTGGCCATTTGCTTGTCGGGAAAGCAGCCCACTGGATGCCATGCTCGCCCTGCTCAGAGTGCACAGCTCTGAGTCAAGAAATGCCCCCGCCTCTGTGCAGCAGCTGCTCTGGCCATGTCTGGTCTAGAGGCCATCCCCTCTCCATCCTGCCTGTCCTCTCTGCAGGGCAGTGGAAAGGGATGGGACCACGTGACTGAACCCTGAGGCCGTTGGTCACCTGGCCAGTCCAGAGACTGACTCTTCTGCTCTTCCTGCTGCCACCTCTCCATGTCCTCAGCTTGTCTGAGAGGCACGTCCCACCTGCCCCTTCGTCCTCCGAGGGCTTAGGCCTGCTGAGTCCCACATGCATGGGCTCCTGCTCCTCCCCGACACTCACAGAAGTCCCTCTCTTTACTTTTTCTCCTCTCACCCCTGAGAGGGTGCTCAGGGTCTCCTCCTCAGCCCTGCTTTGCTCTGGAGTAACCCCAAGACCTCTGGAAGGCAGTGGGCAGGGTAGTGAATGGGCAGTTTTGTCCAGTTCACGTGCCTCCTGTCAACAGGGCTGAGCCTCAGGCCGGGGTGCAGGGGACCCAACAGCCTCCCCCTGACACAGAGGGTCCACCTGAGAAGCTCACCTTGGTGAAGAACATGGAGATCTGCCAAGGAGGGCAGGATCTGAGGCTGCCTCCCACTGGCTCCAGGAGGCCAGGACACTTACCCACATGGAGGCGTCTGGAGAGTTTGGCTCAGCAGACACCATGTGCAGCTTCACCTCCAGGAGTCTGGCATGAGTTCAGAAAGCTGCTGAGCAGAGCACACAAAACTCTTTTTGCAAATAAATGTCGCCTCATGCAAAGCTGTAGTTGAGGTCGGGAGCGACACAGGAAGTGCAGCGAGCACAAGAGGGGCTCTGGGAGCAGGTGCTGATGATAGGCCCTGAGAGTCTAATCTTGGGCAGTGAGTGGCCCCCACTAAGGTTAGGACCAACTCAGTCCTTAAGCATGGGGCAGCTGGATGTCTTCTGTGATGACGGTAACGAAGACAGGAGGTGGTGCCAGTGAAGCACGCAACCCATCCAACCTGTGTATTAATACTGCAAAGCTTAATAGACGGTGATGCTGAGAAAAACAGCAGTTACCAGCAGCAGTCTGAGCACAGGGATTAGTTTTGAAGCAAGAGTGGGATGCTTCGCCCATCCTAAGGTATGGGGGCTCAGAGGGAGGGCAGGGGCCATTGAGACTGATTTCATTAGTGACATTGCCACTGTAAGCTTGTCCTCTAGTTGGTACCGTTCACCTATTCTTCATGTATATCTAGTATATGCCGCACACCCCACAATAATGCCTGCTTATACCTATTTTACAGATGAGGAGCCAGAGGCTCAGTACCAGACAGTAGCCTATCTGAGCTAGATTGCTCTAATGGATGGCTGCTGGTTTGGGAGGCATAGTCGGCATTGCCCATGACCTCCAAGGCAGTACTGGTTAGATTTTTGTCCAGTTGTCAGCTGGTCCTGCTACTTCACCTCGTGACTTGGCTGTCCACCCTTGTACATGTGGTCAGAGTCTTGCTGCTGCTGAGGGCTATCGTTCATCCACTACATTTCCAGGCCAAACATTTCCAGGAAGTAGCCTTCTAGGTGTGTACTGAGATGCTGGGACATGGAGATAAGTCAGGTGTGCCCTGTGGCCCAGAGGGGGTGTGATGCCAGCCTCATGGAGTAGTGATCATGGCAGTGAATGGAAAATGATTAGCAGATAGGAATTTGGTGGTAAAGTGCTGTCCAGGGCAAGGGGACAAGTTCCTGGTGCTTTGGGCACGTAGTTCCCCCAGCCCACCTTAACTAGTGTTCTGGCATGGGAACAGCTTGCCAGTGTTGACAGTCTGCTTTTTAGGAGACCTGGAACTCTGTCCTGAAGGTGGTGTTGCCTCAGGGTGCCTGGTAGCCCCAGTGCCAGACCAAGGGAGACCCTTTTGGAAGGACAACACCAAGGAGGACTTGGGAGGCATCTGAGAAACTTGGGCGAGACTGACTCCTGATGGATTATCCCTGACGACTCCTCACCCTACCATACCTTGGCCCTAGTTGTAGCAAATGTTCAGGTCTGAGTTGTAAACTGTGTATGGACAGTACCCCATACCTTGGCTTCAAAATTCTGAACTGTGGGGGCATCACCTACAGTGATGTCTCACCTCAGCAGAAACTTTCTTTCTCAGAAGAAATTTCATCTCTCCCCTTTCATTTTAGTTTCCTGGGATTTTTTATTGACAGGATCCCAATATCCCTTTAATTAGAACCCTTTTGCAAACACACCCTGAAGCCCCTTCCCACTTCATGGAATTATTAGAAGGGACAGATACTGCATTAAGCCCTCATAAGACAGCAACTGCAGAGCCGTGTCCTTTGACAGCCATGCATTGTCCCATCTTCCCCACAGCTGAGGCTGCACCCCAACTCTGGTTGAGTGGCATTTGAGATCTGACCCTACAGTTACAGGTTTTCTGATCGTCAGGACCTGTTTGTATATTTTCCTATGTTCTCATTAATGTGGAAAAACATATTCACCAAGATCACTGAGCAGGCACACTGTGTCATGCCGCAGGTAGTGGGGGCCGGAGTGGCAAACATGAGTAGGGAACAGCTTCTCCCCTTGAGATGATCGGAGTCCTCTGGGGATGTTGGAGGAAGTGGACAATGCTAAGCATCTTTCCATGGTGTGTGCTAGCATGGGGCTTGGTATAAGCCATGGGGAGACCAAGGCCTCTATTCCTGTGGGTGGCTGGTAGTCAGGCTTCTCCGGAGACCAGGTTGAAGGAAGTGACTCCTGAGCTGAGCGCCAGGGGTTGCCAGACCTGGCCAGGCAAAGGGAGGAAGAGACATAGAGACAGCAGGTGCTGTGGCCCTCGGTGCCTAGGCCAGAACATGGCGGTGGAGGTGCAGCAGAAAGGCCCTGGCCACAGCTCAGTGTGGACAGACCAGACCATGAAAGGAACCCTGTACATCAAGCTAAGGAGCTTGGAGTTTATCCCAAAAGCTCCAGGGCCCTATTGAAAGGGGTTTTAAGCAGGGAGCGCCATGAGCAGATTTGCGTGTTAGGAGGATCACCCTGCAGCCCTGTGGAAGATGGATTGGCGGGGCCAAAGCTAGAGGCAGAGAGATCAGTCAGGATTTCATAGGATTTTCTCCATGGTTTTACAAACCTGAGGCTCTCTGCGGTGGGCCTGGCAGATACACAGCTTAGAGTGAAAGGAAAAGCTCTGAGAACCTTCTCAAATGGCATCCTGCCTCCGTTTCCTTTGCTAGTTACTGTGGTGGTTCAGGCCAAACTGTGTTCCCAAACCTGGACATCCTCGGCACTAATTCAGTTAGGGTCGTGCCAGTCCAGGCTGCTTCTCTGGAGGCCTAGAATGCCGGCCCCAGAGCCCAAACATTGTCATTCTCCTCCCGCTGTCCTTCTGAACTCCACAGCACACAGAGCAACCATTGAGTGCTGCGGGGCCCTGGCACGGCTCCCAAGCCATGTTAGTTACGGGCAGCGGCTTAGTCACGCTTCTGGGGCCCTTTCTACTAGGACAAGCCTGCCCTTTGTGTTGAGGGCCTTCCTCACATGGCAGCCCAGCTCGCGGCAGCTGCAGAGCCCTCTGCCAACCCTAACGGCACACTTCAGAGGCTCCGTCAGTGGGAACCAGAGCCCCGGGGTGAGCCCTGCATCCCTGAGGGACAAGGGGCAAGGAGAGCGGCTGCTGCTTAGAAAGGCTCCCCCGCCTTCTCTACAGCCCTTTGGCTCTGGCAGGAAGCTCCTGAACCCTGTTCCCCACCTTGGGCCTCTTCCTTGTGAGAGCCAGTGACCAGCCACAGTACAGTCCCCTTCCAGGCCACAACTTGGTGTTCCGGTGCACACCTGGGCACAAGCTCCTTGCATGTGTGTCCAACACCTGCAGTGTGCACTGCGCAGCCTAAGTGCACTTACCTGTGCAGGTGTCTCATCACGGTGGGCTTTTTCATGAGGACAGGATCTCAATAGACTGCTCAAGCAAGACCTTGGCTCTTGCATTTGCCAGTGATGTGACTGAAGAAACTACTTTGCCTCTGTTTGCTAATTTCCACATCTACAAACTATGGATACTACCATAGTATCTGCTTCATTGGGTTGGTCACATGAGGTCGCGGGTGACACGTTTATCTGAGAGTCTGGGACTCAGGAAGAAGCTGCCCTTGTTTTCTCTTCCTCTGCTTGTTGCTGTTATCACAGGGCTTTTGGCATAACTCAAATGCAGGGTGTCATCCCTGTTATATAGATGAGGAAGCTGAGACATACACGGAGAGGGAAAGCAGTTTGTCACAAAGCTGGCCAGTGGGGAGAGCCGGACTCTGAGCCCAGTCCTGTGTCCAGAGCCCTTCTGTGTCTAGTGCTATGGCAAAACTGGTGCCTTTGATGGCCTTTCATATGCCAGTGGAGGGGGACGGCTCTTCCCTGCATCTAATGCTCTTTCTCCACTGTTTCAGGTTTCCAGGCTGGGAGATGGGCAGCAGCAGAGGTCAGAGATGGGAAAGGTCGTGACACCTGGGCAGAAGCTGCAGCTGCAGGACCCCGTGGCTGCTGCTGACAAGTGATGGTGCCCTCCAGTCACCTGCAGGACATGGCACAGTAACAGGAGAGCCCAGGCAGGCGCCAGGAGCCAAGATGAGAGGATGACACGCCCGGAGGTCCCGGCCTCCTTCCTTCCCGGGTACTAGGAGCCGTCCCAGGCTCCAGCCGGGAGCCCTGCCGCCCAGGGGCATGGCCAAACCTTTCTTCCGACTCCAGAAGTTTCTCCGCAGAACGCAGTTTCTGCTGCTCTTCCTCACGGCTGCCTATTTGATGACCGGCACCTTGCTGCTCCTGCAGCGGGCCCGAATGGCCCTCCCCCAGGGCCCCCGGGCACCTAGCACCCTGCAGGCCTTGCCGGTGGCCACTGTGGCACTGGGCATGGGCCTGCTTGACAGCAGAGCTCTCCAGGACTCCAGGGTCAGCCCGGACCTGCTGCTTGACGTGGATGAGCTGCAGAACCCTCTTGCCCGACTGCCACCCGGACTCCGCTGGCCCCGGAGGAACCGCAGCTCAGTTCGGCGTCGCTGGTTCCACCACTTTGTGAGTGACCCAAATGGGTCACCCACCCTGGGTCCTGAGGCCCCCAGGCCAGCCAGCCATAATCGAGGTAAGTACGCAATGGTGTCTTCGGACCCAGAATCTCTGCTCAGAGTCAGGAGTCGGTGTTCCTTTTGTGTGACTGTGGCAGCTGAAGAAGTAGGCCTTGTAGGCTGATGGCCTTGACAAACTGTTCCTTCTGCTCTGTGGGGCCCAGGATGTAAGGTACCCTAGATTTTGCTCATTTCCTGTATGGAAGTCCACAAGGCTCCAAGCTGAGCTCCAGCTCTGGGTCCAGACAGACCGCATTTTGAATCCTGGCTCAGCCACACTTTGCTGGGTGACCTTGGGCATCTCACTTGATTTCTCTGGGTTCCTCTGAAATGGAGAGAGAGACACACACCCTATGGTTATTTTCAGGATTAAATGCAATAGTATAGAGCAGTGGTTACCTACAGCGACTTAAAGTGGTGGCAGAAGGGATTCCAATAAAAGCTAGAAGGAAGGCAGTTAGACAGAAGCAGGACCGACACTCAGCTGCTATCCAACTACACAGTCTTATCAGGCCAGCGAGGAACACTTCCACACTTGCTGATAGTTCCTGCTCTTAGCCTCTAGGATGTCTTCTGTACTCTCACTGCCTCCCCCTGACCTAGGAAGGAAAGGGTTAACGCCAGGGACTACAGGACGCCCAGAGTCCTTGTTGACTGACTGTTAAGTATTTTAAATATATCCAAAGATTTAGGGAAGAATTTGCTGTCCCTGCAGAATAGGAAAAAAGCCTGTCTGGGGAAAGTCCTGTTGTTCCATGGCTGAAGGTCTTTCAGGAGAAGCAGGGGAAGGCAGGACGCTGGCCTAGCAGCCTGCAGGGGCCCTGGGACCTGGGCGTCTGTGCAGCTCACAAGCCTCGGTGGTGGAGAGTAGCCCAGAACGCAGCCCTCAGTGTAGCTGCCGGGGCTGCAGACAAAGCATGTCTTTGCGGCCTGGGCAGCCCGCCACGCTCCTGAAAGGGGATCCTGCAAGGCGCAGAAGCTCCAGGAGGCTCCATCAATCACACAGCATTTCATTATACCTTGGACAACATCCATAATGGAATAAAATGTCAGTAAGTTTACTAGGGGAAAAATAGTAACTTCTCCATAGCCAGTTTGTTTTTTATTGATAGTAATTTCCAAAGACATTCCAATATCTCCAAAGCCATCGTTAATAGCCTCACGGCTTGTCCATTTTGATGTGCAAATGAACAGATGTGGAGTCACAGACAATAATGCATCGCCTCCATTTCAGCTGAAAGTAATAAATCCTCCTCAGGATGTGCCCAGCGTATCCCTCGAAAGTTCTTTCCTCTCTGTACATTCTTGTCTCTGTCAGGAAGTTAGAAAAGCCATTTGTTAGAGTTCACACTGAAAGGGCTCACCCGCTCCTCTCCTCCCCAACCAGAGGGGTCAGTTGCATCTCAGGCCTGGGCCGCACAGAAGGAAGAATGGGCAGAGCTTCCTTTGCACCGGGCCAGGCCCCTGCCGCAGGTCAGTAACTCCCGGCCACCTCTGTATTCACACTCCAGGTTCCTGCTTGAAAGGACTTTTTCTCTCCTTCATTAATGTGCTAATTATTCAACAAATGTTTACCAACTCCTCATCACACTAGGTCTCAGGTTATGTAGGATCAGAATAATAATTGTTTAGTATGGATGTACATCTGTCATCTCATTTAATTTCATCTTCCCACAGCCTTCTGGTATCAGTGATGTTCTCAGTGTTTTAACAGTGAAGATTTTGTGTTTCCGGGAAATACAAGTCATTGAGAAATTTTCATTATTAATAATGATCTATGAATAATAAAATGATGGCTACTGAGCAAGGATGAGGTGGAGAAATGGTAGCTAAAATGAAGGCTGGCAGTGGCCACTTGATGTATGTTATCTTAGCGGGGTCTCACCACCAATCCATGGCACTGGTACCATGTTCCCATTTCACAGATGGAGAAACGGAGACTCAAAGAGGGCAAGCTGTACATCCCAGCTCACATAGGTAGTGATAGAGCTATGATTTGAACCCAACTCAGCTTATTCCCAAAGGATATTTCTATCAGTTGCCCAGAAATATGTCAGTACCTGCCTCTGCCCTGGAAATTTTTGAGCTAAGCCACCTTTAGATCCTTGTAGTTAAATTTTCCACCTACAGTGATAAATGCTTTGGGTATTTAATTGAAAGCAGTAATGGATTTTCTTCTTTGCTAAGATTCTCATAGAGTAGCTTTCGTTACTAACTAAGCAGATGAAGGAGGAGAATGCATGCCCACTGTCCTGGGTGAGGTTTCTGCAGATGAGTCCTGAGGCTACAAGAGAGAGAAGCTCTCAGGGCCCAGGTCAGGTAGCAGCCTGGAGGACAGCATGCCAGGTGTGGTCATAGGTGCTGATGAAGGTGACCCCATGAAGCTCAGCTTGGGAAGGACCCAGACTTTGGCAGACAGGAAAGAAGCTCAGTGTTTACTCATGCCACGTCCCTGGTGCTCTCTGATCTGAGGGTCTTTCACCCTTTGGGTCTTATAGTCATTTTTAGTCTCCTGGGCTATGCATCTCTTAAGTTAGAGCCCTGGATTTAACCCCACAGAGCAACTGAGGGTGAGAACCAGGCTTTGACCAGCTAGGGTGAATGCAGGCCTAGCCCCTGCCCTGCGGGGCTCCAGCCATGCTGCAGAGACAAAGCACAGGATTCAGAAGACTTTTAAAGCCACGATTAATAGCAAGGATGTGGCTGATAGGTGAGTGTTTCAGGTAAAGCATACAAGAGTCCAGAGAAAAGAGAGAGTATGGGATCTGAGCCTTCAGGGCAGGTAGGAAGTGCAGAGTGGACTTGAAGGAGGAGCAGGGGTGGGACAGGAGAAGTGAGCCTCTGTAAGGGGAGGGCACAGAGTGCAGACAGCTGAAGTGACAGCAAGGAGAGAAGGGGAATGCAGCGTGGCGGCGCTCAGACGCGAAGACACCCAGGACCTGCGTGGACCCGCATGGGCAGGCAGTGGGCCCGCTCACCCTGCCCCTCAGCACCAGGCCCCAGGCCCCTGCTTTGGACCACGTTCTTGGCAGGAATAAAAATGAGCTTTCCCTACCCTCAGGGAGCTTGGGAAGCATCCAGCCATCAGGACTTCCCCTCCCACAATGCTACGTGGGAGTCCCAGGTGCTAGAAGCCTTTGGTAAATGCCCTCCCAGAACAGCCTAGAGGCACCAGAGTTGTATACACCACAGGTGACATTTCAGAGGCACCAAATAGCAGAATGCAGACATTCTTGGGGTGATGTGTGGCATCTTTATCCCAGGTGCCCAATCCAGATCTCAGCACAGCTATTGTGGCTGTGTGTTCACAGCGTGGGGACCGTGTGGCAGTGTTTGCAAACTCCCAACATCCCGCTCCTTCCAAAGACAGCAGAGAGTGACATTTATGTGCCTGGTGCTGCGTTTATGTTGTGTTCCCACTCTCTTCAGTTTTCTGCATCTCTCCAGGAAGCATTTCCTTCATTTACTTCTCTGGGGGACAGGCCAGGACTGTGCCTGGCTAGGTCAGTGTCACCACTACCTCACGTCATTGTCCGGGGCCCCTGAGGAGGGACAGGGATGTGCCAAGGGGGCTGCAGAGGGCTCTGTGGTCACTTGACCCCTTTGATTCCCACTCAGGACCCCATCTACGCTCCAGCGACTCTCACACTCTTAAGAGCAGCGTCAGTTTTCTCTGTAAATACAGCTTTCCCCTTTTGAAAGCTCTTCTTTCTTCAGCTCTGATCCTCTTGTCCTTTCTGGGGACTCAGTCTTTCCACTGGTTCCCTGGGAGGCCACAGGACTCTCTCCTGGGAGCTTTGGGGAGGCAAAGGGACCTCTCCAAGCTTGGCAACCTGATGGAGAGAAAGCAGGGACGGCCGTGGGATGGCTTAAATAATGACCCAGTTATTACTTGCAAATACAAAAAGATTTTTAAATACTGAAGGGACAGGATGTTCTGTGTGGCTTGTGTGTCAGAGATGGAAAGGCTAACTACCCTGATTTGATCACCATATACTATATATATATATATATACTGCTTGAGCAAGGTGTTCCTCGTAAGGTGTACAACTAACTAATAGTGAGAACTTTAAAATCTAAATGCAGATATGGGCAGTTGAGGGTGGCGGAGGAAGCAGAAGCCAGGCTGACACTGTGCTGCTGGGCGGAGCTATGGTGGGAGGACATCGGGCCATTAACTGAGAAAGGGGGCAGGAAATAAATAAATACGATGGCGATGTCCACATGCCTGCCTAGCTCCTGCACCGGGGGGAAGTCGGACTGCAGCCCTCGTGTTTTCTTGAAAGACACCAGGTCAGCAGGGCTGGAGAGCCAGTCCCTGGCTTTCCCTAAGGGCAGAGCCTCCATGGTCCCTGATTGCAGCTTGCTTCCTTCCAGGCACCTATGTGGGATGCTTCAGTGACGAAGGCCAGCAGAGGACTCTGAAGGGGGCAGTGTTCTACGACTTGAGGAAGATGACGGTTGCCCACTGCCAGGAGGCATGCGCTGAGCGGTAAGTGCTGGGCTGCCGTGGTTGACTGCACTGGAAATAAAGTCAGGACTCAGTCCCCAAACTGATGCCTTGGTGCATCTAGCATAGACCCAGTGTAATGAGACCTCAAATAAACCACCTCCGCTGTCCAGAGAAAGCTCATTGGTGGATGGTGTGGCTGCGAGGCCAGGGTCAAGACACCTGGCTTTTACTCCAGATGTTCCAAGGAACTGCAGTTTGACTTCGGTGAATTATTTTCCTTCCATGAACCTGTCTGCTCTTTGTGTAAAATAAAACCCAGGTCTTTAATGTAGATTTTTCTAAAGCTCTTTCCACCTGTGGCAGGAACAGTATTCCTGACTTGCATTTATAGTAAGATTTGCCTTTGCCCATCCTCCCAGCTCACCCAGTAGCTATCAGACATTTGTTAGGTGCCAGAGAATAGGCTTTGCCATTGAGACAGTCACAGCTCACCAGTGTACACATATGCACATGTGCATAGGAAGCAGAGCCTCGCAAGCAGGCTTCTTTTCATTTGTTTTATCACCTTAGAGTCCTTAATACTTTTTATATCACATAAAGCACCACAAACCCTAGGTAGCAATTAATTATCCCCATCTTATAGATGGCAAAACTGAGGCTACCGAAAGAAATGACAAGGTCCCTATGACTTAGATATGCTTTGCAGCCTAGATAAAGCTGAGACGGAGGGGAATAACCTCCTTTTAGCCTCCTAATGGTTACAGAAACTGACACGTGGATATAGGAAGTGACGTCAAGATCTCACAACATTCAAGTGGCCAAACAGGCACTCGATGCTCCCGAGTGGATTCTCAGGCTGGGCTTTTTAGACCAGGGTCCACTGAGAGGGGAGTGTGAAAGGCTGACCACTTTCTATGAGTGCAGTCCTGTGCTTTATGTAGCGGTTCCGTCTCAGGCTCTTCAACTGCAGTAGTAATGAGACTGGGGAAAGTAGATGAAGAAGTGGCGGAGGAGGAGGGACAGGATGTTCTGTGTGGCTTGTGTGTCAGACCATGGGTGCTGGGCCTGGGGCCAACTTCAGTTTTGAGAACTGCTGTGAACCTAGCAAGCGGCAGGCACTGCCTCTCGGGACCCGCCCAGCCCCCAGCAGAACTGGTTGCCCAGCACAATACAGATTTCATCTCACCAAATCCTGTTACATGGGAAGCCCCGAAGCCCAGAGCTCGCTAGACAGACTGGTGTGGCCAAGAGTTTATCACAAAGGAAAAACTGGACCCCAGACTCGGTTAGATGGCTGTAGTTCTAGAGAAGACTATCTCTGGAGGCCAGCTCACGCTGATGGCTACGACCCCGGCCTGTTCTCCAACCTTACCCTCAGCTTGAGTCCAGCGTTTTTCTCCCCAGACCCAGATGCCTGCCCTGACCTGTGCCTTCCTGTAGTTAGGAGCCTGCCCTTGCTCCGGGCCGGTCCCACACTCACCCAGCGTGGTCTCCCGCAGGTCCTACATGTATGCCGGCTTGGAGGCCGGATCAGAGTGCTACTGCGGGAACCGGCTGCCAGCTGCGCGCGTCGGGCTGAACGAGTGCAACCACGAGTGCAAGGGCGAGAAGGGCGCCGTGTGCGGGGCCGTGGGCCGGCTCTCTGTGTACCGTGTGGACACACTGCAGCCAGGCACCAGCAAGCGTGAGTGGCCGACCTCTCCGGGCTGCCCCTGCCCTCAGCCTCCGTGCTTCTGGGGCAGAACTGTGGGACGGACCCTCCCTCCCTATACTTGCACTGGACCAGCTCTGGCAAGTGCAGTGGGTTTAGGGCCCATCCAAAACCCGTTCGTGAGCAAGGCACGTTTTCGCTGCTCATTGCAGGAGAAGCTCGGTAGGAGTGCTAGGTGAGCCACCACATGTGGTTTGGCCTCGGGCAGCTCATTTCCTCTCTCTGGGGTTTAGTTTACTTTGTAAAGTATCACTGGAAAGTACCTAGATCTGCAGCAAGAAGTGGGCTTTAGCACTGAAAGTTCCTTAGCTGTAAAAACACCGAAAAGAACTAGCTAAGTTTTAGCTAGTATCATTTTTGTGGTTTTTAAAAGTATTTACTTGAATTTACCAATAAAAATTGTACTGGTGCAACTTGATATATGATAGTCTTAGGTTTTGATGAATACATTGTACATTGAAAATATTTGAAGTCATAATAGCCTACCAACTGAATTTTTATTTTCTGGCAGTACTGGGAGTGAACCCCAATGTCTTCACGCTGAGCTACATCTTTACCATTTTCAAAACTTATTTATATTAGTATATGTTTGCAATACCTACTGACCATATTCATTATGAGGAACTGGTGCGTGTGTATCACTCGTCACAGTGCTCTTTACCTCCCCTTCCTCTCCCTGTCCTGGCTTGACTAGCAGGAGAGTAAGACAAACCCTGGGTCCAGAAATACAAAGGAAATTAAGTACCACAGTAGTAAGAGGAAGGAATAATGCTGTGTCCTGCAGTTCAGCAAAGTGAAATTGGAGTTTAAGTGGCCACAAGGCTCAGGTTTTAGTGTCTACATGGGGCCTCAGTGAAAGGCTTGGGCCTGTCATCCAACGGGAATGGGACTAAAACCTCTGCAGAAGGTAGAACTCAATTTTACTGCAATGCAGATATTTAAAAAATCATCATAATAATAAACCACATAGCAGGTCAGAGAGACAGAAAGAATATCTGCTTTGACTTAAGCTTCCAGTGGAAAAAAAAAATTGTAAGAATTTGTAGCTATAGCCCTGCATTTGTATGCTTTCTGGGACTCAGCATAGAAGTTGTTTCTGGGGTATCTGGAGATATCTGACAGAGGCAAATGAAAAATTTCTCTTGAGAGCTATCTCACCGGCCTAGGTGTTAAGAGTTCTCATGGGAAATTCTCACTGGAGATGAGCTTACAGTTCCCAGTTCCAGAATATGAGGAAATAACCCACTATGAGGAAAAATAAGTGGAGATATTAATCAGCAAGACTTCAAGTTAAGAGTCCTGCCAAGAAGAGGACATGGAGGGGCCCAAGTAGATGAATTTGAAACTTGAGATGGCCCTTTGTTATGAGATGATAGGCCCCGTCCACTTAATCTAATTACAGAAGGCTCCTGTACAAAAGAATGGGTTTGGTACACTCTTTCACTCTGGAGGCCGTCCCTCCCATCGAGAGTGAGGAGTGAGACTTCTCTGCTAGTGAAGGTGGAGACTTCCTCTTCCCCTGGCAAGGGAGGCACAAGAGATGATGGTGGCACAGCTCAGAACCGTGCAGCTTTCCTGTCTGCCATGCCAGGTCTATGCCTTGTCTTTGAGACCACTGATCTCGTGATTGATCAGGATGGGCTTTCAGAGCCAGGGTTGGGTCCTGCTTTGGCAATGTGGCATAGAAAGAGCCCTCTTTCGACTGCCATGACTTAGGCTGGTGAGAAGTTTTACTGATGGGGAGGAAGGGTGGCAAGAGGAGAGAACGAGGGGGGCATGCCGAGCTCTGGAAGACCTTGCATGAAAAGAAGTGTGGGAGAAGGGCCAGCACCTCTGGAGAAACTCTGGTGAGTCTGATGAGTCTGGAAGCTACACGAGCAGTTGGTACCAGAACATTCCAGAAGGTTTGTTCAGCACCAAGGAAGCTAACAAGAGAACTGGGCCTCTCCACCGGAAGGTCTGGAGAGCAACTTGGCAGGAAGCTTTCTTTGTGCCATAGATTTAAGGAGTATTCCTAGTATTTGCTTGGGAGTTCCAGAGCAGGGTGAGGCCAGTGTTGCTGAGATGCAGTGCAGTGGTCTGACGCCAGTGACAAAGGCCTTGGGCAGGATTTCAGCCTGCTTTGAGCCTGCTTTTCTTTTAATGCATGTCAGCAGAGAACAGAGTTGTCTGCAAGTCACCCACTGTGGAATCTGGCGTATAGTAAATATGCACCACAAATCTGTTGAAGGAAGAGGAGAAGAAAGGAAAGACAGGCAGGAAGCATCTGCAGAGAATGGGCAGGAGAAGTAAAACCTGAGCCCAGCCATTTCAACCCAGTGGTTCCCTGTCAGTGACTCTGGGTGAGCCAGGCCCCAGCACCAGGCTAAAGAGCTTAGCTCACTCACATCCACTGCCAGTTTTTCCTCTCTGATTTAAGAGCTACTGTCTTGAGTATATTTACATTTGTCTTAGGATCCAAAGCCAGCGTTTTTCTTGTACCGGATACCAACAGCCATGGGTACCATGTCTCACCCAAAACCCACTTCTTTCCCCACAGGGCGGACCGCCACCTACCGAGGGTGTTTCCAGCTGCCAGAGAATGTCACACACATCTTCCCTACCTCCCTGATACAGGCCAACATGACCATGGAGACATGCTCAGGATTTTGTGCCCAGAAAGTAAGACCCATTATAATTTCTCAAACTTATAAATGATCCAAGGTGTGAAGTGGCTTCCAGAGAAGAGGAGCTGCCCGTCCTGGGCTGTGCACATCCACTCTGGCAACCTCTGTTGGAGTGTGGGAGCAAGGTGTGGGAGAGAAACAGGCCATGTACCTGATGTTGCAGGAGTGCTGGTGGTTGGCTCAAGGCTGAGTAGGGAGCTGTCAGTGAAGATTGTAAAGCTGAAAGGAATGGGTCTTCCTGGACATGACTCCAGGCACCAGGGTCTGATGTTCAATTGACTTGGTTTGGATGCAAGAACACGCTGTCTTGAGACTCGGGACAGCTGATGGATTTTCTATTGTTGATGCTGGCGGCACTGAGCTGTGAATCTGACTGCAAGGGTCATGAACACAACTGTTTCCTTCGTCTGACACAAGCTAAGGGTGGGCAAGGGCTAGCCTGGGCACCAGAAGCCAGTGTCCCTATATCCATTCTCACCTCAAGTTGGTCAAGGGTGGATGGGGTTTGTAGGAAGCAGGGTTATAAGGATGTGAATTGAAACTGGCAAGAGTCAGCAGGCTCTGTCCATAGAGCTCTGAGGTCTGGGGCTGGGGTCCAATTTCTCCAGCTGGTAAAGGATGAGGATTTGCAAATAGCCCTAGTAGTACTGGACTGGTGCCAAAACTGCTGCAGATATGCTGAGGGTCACAAGCCTCAGTGGAGGGGTGCACTTGACAGCAAAATAGACCAGATCCAAAGAGAGTAGAAGGCATTGCTGGGGATGCTGATGACAGTGATGACGATAGCAATGATGATGATGATGATGATGACAATGATGACAGCGATGACAGTGTTGACCACAAAAAGCTAACATTTACTGATGATTTATTCTATTCCATGCCAAGTACCATTCCAAGCGCTTGTGTGTGTATTGATCCTTTTATCATCTGGTAACCCAATGATATAGATAGTTTCATAATTCATGTCTTACAGTTGAGGAAGGAAGCTTAAGCAATCTGGCCAGGGCCACAGAACTTGACCTCAGCTAGCTCTACAACTGCTGATAGTTTGAAGGTACAAGGAGTTTGCCTCCACAAGTCAAATGTAATTCTTGCTATATTTCCTACAGCAGTAGAAAGTATTATACTTTCCTACAGTAGCCCGGAGGCTACCATCTTCCTGCCTCCTAGTTCTTCAGTTTTCCCAGGAAGTCTCCCACCACCCAGCAAGTTTCCCTCCAAAGGTGGAAGAGAACAAAGTCTTTCACAGGTGCTTTTCTCCTGCCCAAGTATGGTCTTTGAAGTGGCTCTACTCTGTGGCCAGCATTTCCTGAACCACTTCTAAGGATGCTTTTGGGTGTAAGGGCTCATAGGACACAGTGTGGCCAGCTTTGAAGGCAGCTTACTGATTTGTCAGTATCTGGCCGAGGGGTTTCTTTCTCTTTCACTCTCAGTGGAACAGAGATCTTAGGGGAACAGTAGTGACACCTGCTCAGCTGCTAGCCCCTGCCTATGGCCCCAAGGGAACAAGCTACCCCCCAGGCGTCCCTCCCACCTGCAGTTCTCCACAGCTCTCCAGAGAAACCTCCCCACCGGAATCAGAGGAGCTCTGCCAACCCAGAGCAGGCTGAAGCAGGCCTCCCTAGGTCAGCGACCTTGAAGAATCCCACCGTGGCCTTCCCATGGGAGGTCCTCTTTAATCCTCCCAGCTGCATGCAAGGGGAATTATTCAGGTCTCTGTTTGCTGCAGAGGCAGTGAGGTCTTGCAGGGGGAGAGCACTCACCATCCAGCTCCAAGTGACCAGCACCACAAGTCTGGCCCCTCACACCACCACCCCTTCCAGCAGTGTGTAAGGGTGAATCTGCCAGAGCATAGCTTCTCTGTGCCATAGCAGCAAGTGACAGAGGCGTTGAGAAGAAACAGGAGCAAAGGGAATGGGCAGTAATGATGGCTGTGTGCCGCACCGGCTTCAGATGAATTTTGAGTGGGCATAGATTCACATGAAACGCAGTAGCAAGATGGCCAGGCCTCCTGCCCAGCCCCCGTCCTTGGAGGCAGTGCAGTGTTCTGGCTTCTGTCTGCATTCCAAGACTGGATATTGGAACAACTGCATCCTCTGACTACAAACCGCGCAGAAGGCACCAAGACACACACTGTTCTGCCCCAAACCCATCCCTCCAGACAGTCCATCTTAAATTGTTCCGTATCAGTGTAGAGAGTGATTTCTTTCTCTTTTCTCCCATTACACAGTTGTCCTGTAATTTTATTTAGCCAGTCCCCCACTGTTAAGCATTTAGGTTGTGTCTAGCCTTTTGCTTTCACAAACCAGTCTGCAGTGACTGTCACTGAGGCATTTGTATGAGGAAACTTATTTAAAAACAACTCTTAGAGGAGTTGAGTTAGAGTCTGTGTCATTGTCATTTCAGTCAACTCTGCCAGTTTGTCCTTGGCAAAGCTGTACTAATTTTACACCCCTTCCGGCAGTGCGTGAGGGAGAATCAACCTCATTTATAACCCCTCTTTAGGGGAAGGTGGTTTAAAGCAACTTCCTGAATAGACACCCCAGGATAAAGGGGGTGCTTCCCATGAGGCAGTTCTGCTTTATGGCTGTGGACAAGAATTTAAAGATTTGAAAACTCTTCTATTTTCAGCCTTTCTTCATATTTACTGGCACTAATCCAGATTGCTGCAATTTCACAGCGGAGAATGTGCCAAAAGATACCCGCAGGCTCTTGGTATCTTAAGCCGTTTTGCACCTTAGCACCTTGTCCAACTCCCATCGTGATACTTTTCAAGGACAGGTTACCTGCTCAGCCCTGGTAGCTGCAGCTGGGAAGTGTTCGGGTCAGAAGCACATGGAAAGGGCGCTCAGACCTCTCAGAAATGCCTCTGTCCCAGAGCACAGAGCACCGGTGTCCATGCTGACAGCCGGGCCGCGTTCTGACCAGTCTGTGGGGTGGGGTGGGGCTGGAGGGTGTGCACTTCCTCCGGCGCTATTGTTTGTAGCTGCAGGGTTTTGCAGCTAGGTAGAAACAGTCACCATTTCCAGCTTTGAAGATGAAAGTGGGTCTCAGCAAAGCATATTTACAGGAATTAGGCAAAACGCATCTACTGATTTCTACGTATGCTGGGTGCCAGCAGAGCTCGGTGCTGGATGCACCTCAGGCCCACTGAGAATGGAGAGTTTGTGGTCAGGAAATGACTAAAACAGGAACTCAGGTGACTCACATAACAGAATAAGGCCAGTGCCTACACAGGGTGAAGAAAGCTCAGAAGGAGGCTGAGAACGGAAAGGAATTACAACTTTTAGGAGCATTTGGGGCAGTGGGAGCAGGTGGGTGGGAAACTGGAGAGTGCATTTGAGGAGTACTGGGTGGGGCCAGAATGTGAGGAAGCAGCCTTGGATGACCTGAGTGGAGCGCTGCCTGTGGTGGCCTGAAAGGTGGGGTGGGGACACATTGCAGAGGGCCTTATGTACCTGCCTTAAAGTTCAGAATTTTTTTGGTGGAAAGCAGAAAACTGTAGATGGATGGATGGGGACTGTGGTATGTCTAGTGGCACACTTCACAGCTGTCAGAGGGCTGTTCTGGAGCCAGAGAGTAGAGGAGCTGGTAAAGGACAAAGAGGGTGAAAGAGATGCCACTAGAGCAGAATGCACTGGAGATGTGAGAGAGAGAAGTTCTCTCCATGGATCCCTGATCTCAGGGCTGCCCTCAGACATGCCTTGTCTGCCTCAGAGGTCAATCTATGGCCTAGCTCTGCAGTGACAGCCCGGGGAGCAAGGGAACAATGCCAGATACCACACGTCCAAGTAAAACCTCTGTCTATCCAACCAAGTTCCCAGACTGGCTGTCTGTTCTCCCTTGTGTCAACCTGTGGGTGTTGGTAACTTAGACTCAGGTCCTCAGGATGGTCAGCCCTTCTACCCTCTGTCCTGGTTTCTTGGTGGAATCTTGATGTCACCCTAAAGGTACTTCTTTCTATCTTGTAACAGCTAGTTGAGTGGGTTGAAGAATTCTGTGTTAAGGTCTGTCATTGCATTGTCAGATATTTAGCAGTGTCCTTATCCTCCCCCCTCTAAATGCAATAACAGTCCCCCCTTCATTGGTGACAGTTCAAAATGCAGACAATCAAAGTCCCCAAGAGGACAAATCACCCCTAGTTGAGATTCCCAGCACTAAAAAATCCCACTTGGCTATGAGGTCAGCAATGTCCAGGCTGACCCACCTAACTCCTGCCTTGGAAGCCTTGAAGTCTGAGCAGGAGAAATCAGCCAGACATTCCCCTGCTCTCAGCCTCAGCAGGTGATCTCTCACCTTTTCTCTGCTCAATGCTGAGGATGGTAGAAAAGACAGAGTTGGGGCCACCTAGCTGTGCTTTGCTGTTCTGAAGTCCAAGTGCTTTCTTGCTGGAAAGATGATGCTCTCTCTGTTAGCCCAGAGGCAGCTTTATCTTATCCTCATTTGGCTGAGAAGCAGCTCGGACATCCTTTGAGATGGGAATGGCTCGCTCATGCCAGAGCCATAGACTGGACTATACTAGAGCCATTAAAATTGTTTTGAAAGACTTCAATGAGGAAATATTCTCAAAGTAGAATGTTCAGTGGGGACTAAGCCTGAGGGTGGAGGCCAGGGGCTTCATTGGAACTGACTGGGCAGTAGAACTGCTCGGGATGGCAGAAATGACAGGTAGAGCTGGGGGGCAGGAAAAGAGGGAGCATTTTCCTGGCTTTTCCCCTATATTCAAGCTACACTCAGAGGCTTATTTGTGGCCTCAGATAAAAAAAAAATCTATCCTTTTTTACCAATTAGTGAAAGTGGATTTGGGGGTTCCAAGAATTGTTGAATGGGAGGGTTCAACATGGGATCCAGTTCAACATTGGATCCAGGTGGATTTAGGAAGAGCAGCCACCTCGTGGAGGATGAAGACTCCACATCAATGTAGACCTTTCCAGTTCACAAGGGCCGGGTTTGAACTCAATGACCCAAGTCTCTACCACCAAGAGGGACTTGACCAACATGATGTGTTGGCCATAGAATGATCTTGTCTAATTTCCAGCAGTGGTAGTGGAGATGAAAGGAAATGTGCTCCTCCTCAGAGGCCTTCAAGACCCTTTCACTTGCTTGGTTTAGCTGCACATTGTGAATGAACAGAGGGTAGCATGGAAATTTGCCTGGCTAGCAGCTCTGATGTGGGCTCAGTGACTTTGAAGGCTGATATTTGCACATGGGCAGATAGGCTATTTGTGAAAATGAGCTTTTGGAGTCAGTGCTGGGGTATGGGCTCTAACCCAGACTGCAAACAGATGACTAGTGAGTGACTGAAAGTCCCTTCCACCTGTTCTTTTACCTTGAGAGCACAAGATTCCAAGGGCTGCTAGTGGCTGTTCTGATTAAGGTATAGCGAGGAAATAAGGTGGAGGAAGGGTACATTTTTTGGCCTCTTTTAGCCTCTTTTGGATGTCTAAATTCTGCATGCAGAATATTAAGCACCTGACATTTTCCCACCGACATTTGTCCTGACAGTTATTTCCTTTGGCCGTTTAATGGTGACACTAACCCGGCCCTTGTGAACTGGAAAGGTCTACATTGATGTGGAGTCTTCATCCTCCACGAGGTGGCTGCTCTTCCTAAATCCACCTGGATCCAAGTAGACGTGGTCTGCCCTGGGTTAGATGCTTGGTCTCCATAAAGCACCCAGCTTCATGTCTTTGGTGAGGGTCGGAGCTGTGAGAGTGTGGATTTTGTGAACCATGACTTCAATCTGAAGAATTTTCCCTTTGCCATAGATTACCCAATAAGTGACTAAAAAGAGCTTCTAAGGTGCACATGGTGGCACATGCCTGTAATCTCAGCACTTGGCAGGGTATCCCAGCCAAGGCAGGAGGATCACCTCAAAATCAAAGCCAACCTAGGCTCCATCATAAGCCCTTGTCTCTAAAAACCCAACAATTTTTTGAAAAGGAGCTGCTTTTAAATTCTCAAAAAAATCTATACAGAACCTACAATATCAGACCCTATCTGTGCTTCTAGGAATACTTGTTTGTTTTGGGTGTTTCAGTGTTTTTCCTCTATTGTAAGATTATAAAGGTTATAAATATCTATTTTAGAAAATTTGAAAAATGTGTCAGATATAAAAATAAAATTCACATATAACTTTACCACATCAAACGAGATAGTAGATGACACTTCACAGCCTCTTTGGTCTTTATTCTTGGAATATGTTTAGGATGTTAGTTTCCTAAGTTTTGAATCTTTCATTCTTCTGTCTGTTTGGGAAACTGCCTACAATGTGGAGCTGCTCTTTCTCCAGCTCAGTGGAAATCTGGGCTCCATGGAATCCTGCTTGTTTGGCAGTTCTGAGTTCCACAACCTTCCACAGACTGTTCTGTCTGATGAATGTTTGGCTTTCATGGGAAGGTGTTATTTTAGAATGGACAAGGTGAGACTGCTGCCCATGGACTCAGGTTCTCAGAAAGCCACCAACCCATGGATCACCCCATAAGGCATCTGGAGTCACACTGGCCTTGGCCTCAACCTATCATAGCTTGCCTTTTCTCCTGCCCATGTGACCGACAATCCTGCTTCTGTCAGTCTGCGTACTAGAGCTGCCAGTCCCTCTTAGGTGGTTAGTGCATGAAGACTGAGAACTGGTGAGTTAGCCCTTTACATGGGAAAAGGAAGTGCGGGATGACAGGGCCAAAGCCTCCAGCTCCATGCACCTAGCGTCACCTTGACTGAGACCAACCTAGTTGCTGAGTAGCTCTCTCTGAAAGACACCTAGGGTGTGTTCAGTGCTTACGCACCCTTTCTGAAAGAAGAGATCAATTCAATCTACCTAAATTTAATCTCAACCTATAGACCTCAGTGCCCTTAATCCTTAAGCCTTTTACAAATGACAAACCCATATCCAGTGGCTTTTTCAGAGTCCACAAATGGGGTTCAGATCCAGTGGCTCCTGGTGACAAGCCTTGGGTGGTTTTTCCTGATCAGCAGCTGCCACTCTGAGCCCTGCAGCCCCCCTTTGCCAGTTACAGTGTCTGTGGATGAGTTGTCCTCCAATCTGGCATTGGCCCCCACTCCCATGGCCAGATTTGCGAGCATCTTTCCTTTCTGTCCCTTGATGGTCCAGGTCTGCCTCTGGAGTGAGAGGCTGGTGTGCGGATTTCACCAGCAGCCCACTGGAAAAGTGGGGTGGCCTCTGAGGCATTGAGTTGTGGTGAGGCAAAGCCCTGGGCTAGGAGTCCAGAAGGCTGACTTCTGAGGCCACTCAGGGCTGGGCTGGAAATCTTAGGCTGGTGACCACTTGCTTTGAAGCCTCAGTTTCCCTTTGTGCGATCTCTGGATCAAGCTGTGTAATCCGGTGCAGTCCTGGAGATCCTGGGAATACGTCTCAGTGAGGGATGGGAATGGAGGGCAGGAGGTGCCAATGCGTCTGCCTTGGCCCTTTCTTCACGATGAGGAAATATCTTCCCCTAGACCCCTTGGCCAGAGGCCAAGTCTCTGCATGACCCACAGAGCCCTGTGCTTGAGGTGTCATGCCCTGGCTTAGGCTGAATGCTCCCCCAGAGTCAGGTATGGCCCCAGCTCCCCTGACTCCCCCTCCTAGCCTCCCCAGCTGGGAGCTGGGGACTTCCACCCTGCCCCAGACCTAGGCTGACCCTGCCCCGGTAACCCCCTGCGTTCTGTTTGGCGGAAACCATCCCACATCTGTGCTTTCACTTCCTTTTGCTGCCTGCTCTTCTCCAACCCATTTCTCCTCTTCCTCTCCACTCTCTCTTTTTCTCTCTCTGAAGCTTGGAGTAGAGGCAGGGGGAGCTGGGTAGTTGGCAGAGAGATAAGATTCATCAATATTTAATTTTTATGGAAATCATGTCCTAGAAATCCCCAAGGGGCTGAAAATTGTTCTGTGTTTTCAGAATCCAGTGATGTTGGTGAAGCGGTTATGTTGTAAATAAAACCACATTACTGTCTGCAGCTCTCCCGTAGCTCTGCAAACACCCAGAAACTTGACAGTTTAATCCACTCAGGGAAGCAAAAAGGTTCGGGTCACTGGTGGGGGCAGCCCATTCCACAGCCCTGGGAGATCAGATTGTGAGCTGCTACATCAGCAGTGTGGTGACTGCTGGAAAGGAAGACAGAATAAGCGTGCCCTGAGCAGGCTCACTGTGCTGAGAGCTGCTCGTCCTCTGTGCAGGAGCCTGAGGATGGCAGAGCTCCCCCACCCCCTGACGCTGAGGAAGCCTTGCTTGGATAGTGTGGGCTCTTTCCTCTTCCTCTTGCGCAGTGATTCTGTAGACTCAGGGACCAGCAGAAGGATCATATCCAAGTTCGCTGGTCCAGCTTCTCAGGGAGCTGAGATCTGGAGAGGATTCATTCATCTAGTCATTTATTCATCAGCCAGACGTTTATTCAGCATCTGCCATGTATTAGATGCTGTTGGATGCACTGAGATTGCAGTGAAGTAGACGAAATGTGCAAAACCCCCTTCCTTCCCCGTGTCCTGGTGGACGGAGGCAGACAATCCACAGATAAGTAAGTAAGATATACAGTACATTGTGTGGTGGTGAGAGCAGTGGAGAAAAGAAAGGCCGGAATTGTAGGTATTTATCCATGAGAAACTGGTCTTCTAAGTCTTCTATAAGAATATTTAAAGCAGCTCTCTTCACATAGCTACATGCGGAAATAGTCCGGATATCCATCAAGTGTACAATCTCACATGCCGGCATATTCGCATGTGAATACTACATGCCAGCGAAAACCAGTGACGTATCAGTATATAAACCACTGTGAACAGATCGAGCAAATATTTTTCCAAATGAAAGAAGCCAGGTGCATAAAAAATACCTACTGCATAATTCTATTTATATGGCATCCTGGAGTAGACAAAATTAGGCTGTGGTGATTGAAATCAGAATCGTAGTTGCTTTGAGTGAAGAAGGGATGGGGGACCTCTGGCATAATAGAAGTGCTGTTTCTATTAATGCATGTTCATCAAAGCCGACTGATGATGAGTATTTCATTCATGGAGTTACTGCACAAATATGGCAGTACAGCAGAAAAAATAGGGTGTGTATTGCTAGAGAAGGAAAGGTAGCATGACTTGAAAATGGGTGAGCAGAGAAAGCAAGTTGCACAACGTGAGGGAGAGAGTGAATATATCAGGGGAAAGAACTTTCCAGGCAGAAAGTAGAAAGAGCATGTACAAAGGTCCTGAGGTGGTCTTGAAACACCTCAGGAACAAGACAGCTATTTCAAAGCTGCTCTAACACATTACCACAGGCTGGATGGTTTAAATCACACACATTTCTTTTCTCACAGTTCTGGAAGCTGGAAGTCTAAGATCAAGGTGTTTATAGGCTTGGAAGGTGATTGGCTCATGAAGTGCGACACTGATCAGTAGATTCATCCATTGATGAATTCAGCGCACTGTTAGCAGGCAGGGCTGGTTGAGCATGACTCACTGAGGACATGGCCTGGGGGAGCTGTGCCTGTCTCCAGTTCCCCCCCTACCCACCTGTTTTCTGGCTGCCATTGGTCAGCATCTTCTCCTGTGCCATGCCCCCTGACATCTTGTTTGCTGAGGAGCCAGAAACCATGAACCAAAATAAACCTCTCTCCTTTAAACTGTAGGTATTGGTTATTTTGCCTAAACAACAAGGAAAATGCTAGATTGTTTCCAAAGAAAGTCACATTCTGAGATACTAGGATTAGGCCCTCAACGGGTGAATTTGGAGAACATCATTCGACCCATCTCAGCACATGGGGGCAGAGGGGTGGGAGGCCCAGCCCACAGTCGCTCCTTTGGAGCGGGCTGCCTGGGTCGTGGCCCGAGGCAGGACAGGGTCTCTGTGAGAGAGCGAGGTGGAGCTGCAGAGGCCAGAGCTTATCATTCTCAGTTCTGCTTCCCACGAACTCGCATCAGCAGGAAACCGTGATTCACAGAAAACCAGCAGAGTTTGGTCTGAGTTCAGGGCGCAGAGTTCAGGGACCACTGAACCGTGAGGTGAAGACTGTGGGCCCGAAGGCTGGTTAGAGATGCTGACAGGGCCAGGCAGCCTCTGTGTCCCCCCAGAGCATGGCCTGCCCAGTTTGAAGAGGATGAGGCAGGTGGGAGGACACTTTCCTGGCACTGCTAGACATGAACTAGAAGCTTCCCTGCGTTAGGGGTGACACTCCTTCGGTGAGCAGCACCCTCTGCTTCCCTGGCACACCCTCCTAAGGTGCTTCCCATACTCTTCAGGCTCCACATCACCCTCCCTTTACGGTGGCACTATCTGCTGTCTTACACAAGTACTGAGATTCTTAGTTTTACCAAGCCACACATGGAAAATGCTATTGATTTTCTTTTTTTTTATTTATTAATGAGATTTCTTGCTGTGGGCAAAAAATAAAGAGGTTTGTGCAGCATTTCCCTTAGCAATGAGCGGCTTTCTCTGCCTGCTGCTGCCCTCCTCCCTCATGCATACCCCCAGGACTATGTGCTCCAGGAGGTGTAGCGTTGCAAGATGCAGGGAGATGCTAAATATCCTACCCAGTGCCTGCTGCGTAGTATATGCTCAGAAAAATATGTGAGAGTCAGATAGATATAGTTTTGAGTGAGCTGAGGTTGGTACCCAGAAGCATGAGGAGTCCAAGGCTGGCCCATTCCTCTGTGACACACCTACAGTGTGCCAGGCTCAGCCCTGGACAGTGTGGACCCATCTCACCGCGCCATTATCATCTCCTGCAAGATGTGTAACATTACCTTTTGTGCAGTGGTTGGTTTTGGTCTCTCTCCATGCAGGGGACTGGCCAGAGTGTGGAGGGACTTTCAGTCCCCTTTCAGGGCTTGAAGTCTGTTACTAATGCTGTGACCCACCGAGCTCTGGGTTGCCCTGGGTCATGTCAAGCACGCATTACACTCCCAAGGACTTCTCCCTCCCAGGTGAACATCTAGGTGTCTCAAAGCCCCACATTCCACTGCTAGCTTCCTCTGTGTCACTTGTCCCTCTGCCACAGTGCCACTTAGCTACATGTGACTGTGGACTTGTCCCTGGTCATCACTGAGCTCCTGGGAAGCAAAAGTGATGTCTTGCCAAGCTCTGCCTCACCTGAGTTGGGCCCAGAGCCTGGCATGGGGGGCTGCACGGATCTTCGCTGCCTCATTGACCCTGTCCAGCCCCACGCACACATCTTGTCTGGCCCAGGGCCTGAGCTGTAGGACACCTGACCTCATCATCATACTGTTCTCTTTCTTGTTCCCTGGCAGGAGTTCCCCCTGGCTGTGCTGCGGGGCTGGGAATGCTACTGTGCCTACTCAACCCCTGAGTTCAACCTGCGGGATGCCGTGGACAGCACGCTGTGTGGCCCTGGGCCTGAGCCGCATAGGATGGCTGGTTATTGTGAGGTCTACCAGACACCTGTGCAAGGTGAGCTCTGCAGCCGCCACCGGCTGTGGCTTTTAGTCTCAAAGGTCCAGGAAAGCTCCTGAGGTTAGAAAAGCTAAGTTGTCTTTGTACAGTGTCCCAGAGCAGGGCAAAGAGATATCTTTGTCAAGCCACCAGCATTCTGCTGCGTGGTGGAGAGAATGGGGAGGGTGAGGCCAGACCTAGGAAAACAGAGAGGCTCAGGGCCTCCAGGTCCCCAGGCTAGAAGTGGTCCTCAGTATGAGCACTGCGGCCCCCCAGCTGATGCGGGATGAGCAGGTGGGTGGGAGTGATCCCAGCTTTATCCAGTGCCTGATGTGCCCCAGCTCAGTGAGGGAGGCTGGGGGACTTTCCACCGGTGACTCATACCCTTCTTGTAACAGCACTGGGGAAGGGAAATGAGACTCTAAAATACCTGAAGCCAGCGGCAGCTTGATGTGTGTCTCCAATAAGCCCAGCTCTGATTCTCTGTGGTGGGGGGGCACAACACTCAGTCACTTGTCCCAGAGAAGCCTGACTTACCTGTGCGGAGCCTGAGCTCACCTGTGGCCATGGAGACAGAGTCGGCACAAAGTCTACAGTATACTTGGAGCCCACCCCTGCTTTCTCTGTTCACGCACAGACCTGTGCAGCCAAGGCGCAGGCGCAGGCACAGACGCAAAATCCCTTCACCCCTTTGGACTTCTGTTTCCCCATCTACTGAATGGGACTCTTAGCTCGTCTGTCCCTGTGTGGGGAGTCCCAGCAGTGGAGCTGGGGGTCATCATGGAGGTCAGTAACTAATGACATCTGGACTTTCAGACACACGGTGTACAGACAGGAGGTTCCTTCCCAGCAAATCCAAGGTGTTTGTGGCTTTATCGAGCTTCCCAGGAGCCGGGAACACATGGGCAAGGCACCTAATTGAGCATGCCACAGGCTTCTACACAGGGAGCTACTACTTTGATGGAACTCTGTACAACAAAGGTAAGTCAAGGCTGCAGAGGGGTGTGAGCCCAAACTCCCCACTCCCAGCCGAGTCAACCCGAAGGCACACTTGAGTGCATAAGGATTCCCTGGGAGAGCCACTCACCCAGTGTAACCTAGTTTGTCTAACCCAGGGCCTGAGAATTTGCATTTCTACAAGTTTCCAAGGGATGCCAATACAGCCAGCCCTGTGACTGCTTATTCTGAATTCAAAAGGAAAGCCTAACAGCTTGGCTTCCCCTTCTATAAACATTTCCTTAATTTTTAGAACCCTCAGTAATTAGGAGCAAACTTAATCTACTCATGCCCCCTACTTTTTTAAGGCAAGGGGTAGTTCATCAAAGTGCAATTTTATTTAAATAGGTTCAAAAATCTTTAAATTTTATGATTCCTAATCTTTCTCTTGTAGAAATAAGAGGTCTCATTATACCAAGTAAATTAACTTAAATGGCTCAAGTCTATGTGCTGCTGAAAAACGAAGACTAAGATGCCTCAGCCAAGTCAAGTGGCATCTAAGTTTGGCGAAATGCATTACTCTGTCGTCAAGTGTCAGGGTATTCTCTCAGAATTGCTTTAACCAGAGCTTTGTTTAGCAAAAGATAATACTCTTTGTAACATCCTAGAGAAACAGAAACCTACTGAGATTGGCAGCAGCCCTGGAAAACCTCGGGACAGTTTCAGTGTCATTGAGGAAAAGCCATGATAGCTAATATAACCCAGAACTCAGGAAGATTTTGAAGCAGCTGCAGATGGAAGAGAAAGCAGTGGAGTAAGAATGTGGTTCTACCCTCTCTGGGCTGTTCCATTGTGCCCAGGAAGCTATTACCCTCCCTATTCACCTAAAAGGCTTTTATTTTATTAAAACGATTTCCTGTTTTGGTCCCCATATGATTGAGTAGACCAAAGCCCAGACGAGGCAGCCAAGCATTGGGACAGCTGCCTCAGAGGTGCATTAGAGATACCTATGCATCTTTGAGCTTCCCAGGGGGTTAGACATAGCCACTGGCTCTAGAGCACTGACAGCGTGATCATACTTATGCACAAACTTAAAATGTATAAGACAATGCCAGCGTCAAAAATGCCAACCTGGTGTGGAAGGTGAATATGGTCTGATCCAGCAGAGTAGCAAATTATAGTAGAGGCTAGACCCAGATTAGTTCTCAAGTTTATTGAGCCCATAGTTTGATTCTTCCTTTCATGATGTTTCCCAGGTATGTATAAGAGGAATCAACGAAAAGGCTTTTGGTGGCCACAAAACATGTAATAATGACAACAATGATTTAAAACTTGTGTTTAGTTTCAGTGGATAAACTCAGACTGCCAGACTCAGGGTAGTTTTATTTCCCAAGCATCAGAGAAGCCCTTGCTGCTCCCAGTAGATACGAATGCTTACCAGCCATGAAACCAGAGGACTGGTGAACATGTAGATGAACTCATTTTGTTTCCAAGAGCCCAAGATAAGCTAATTAACAAGCCATTTTAACAAGCCATTTTTTGGCTCTTGTGTCTAAAATTGGATGGCATGAGCTATATTAGGATATGGCCAGAAAACTAGGTTCAGGTGAGATCTTTCTAGGGTTTCTCTGACAACCAACTGCAGTGGGCCCTCGAGTTATGACAGGCCTGACATACAAACAACTTGGGTTATGACCAAAATGTTAGTTGTAACTTATGACACAAGTTTTGAGTTATGACTTTAAGGCCAACCACTTATGCTTCCCGATAATATAAGACACAGATTTAACCCTTAAAGAATTCTGGAAAGAACATTAACATCCTTTCCTGTTTGGGGTTAATTGAGAAATCTTGGGCCAATGTCTCTCTAAGGACACTGAGATCTGCCTATATATGAGAGACTTTGAAGGCTGTGTAGAGGAGCCTGAGCCTTCAGTTGACCAACCTGAGTTATAGCCAGCTTTTGCAGATGAATTGAGTTTGTTAGGTCAAGGGTCTACTCTCTGGCTTCCCTACCGTTTGTTTCCATACACTCCTGTGTTCTATACTTGGGCCAGTCTACCTATTAGAACATAGGTTTAAAGGCAAGGTCTTACTCCTTCACTGCTGATTTAAAGTCTTAAATACCTTTGTGGAATCACATATGCCTCTGTAGATATAGATGGGCCCTGGTCTTCTCAGCTGGTTGTCATTAAGGTTCTGAGCATCCAGTGAAGCCAAGGAAGGAGACAGGCATAGAAGTTGGTCAATGAGAGTAAGTTTCCATTCAGGGAAATCAAACATGGGTTCCACAGGGTGGGACTCCAGTTCTTCAGATGAAGCCTTGACCAGAACTGCACCAGAGCCCAAGGTGGAGAGTCTCCATATAGTATTTGCCAGGCTGTTGTTATAGGCCATGTTATAACACAGTGACATGGACAGAGAGCTCTGGTGCTATTTACATGGTGCTGTGTGATCTCCAGCAAGTCACACACTCCCTCTGAGGCCCCATCCTTTCTTCTGGTTGTGCCTACAGCTGTTTAACTCATAAGATTATGCACAGTACACCCATGAAATTATCTCCACAAAAAGCCTCAAGTGTGTCTGCATCTTCACCATCTATAAAGGGCCTGGTCAGTTCCTGATCCTCAGGGCTATAAGAGGTGACTGTCCTCATTTCTCTTGCAGGTCCCATCTTTCCCTACCCATAGGTGTCTCCTACTCCACCTTCTTTGGGACTGGGTCTCTCCTGTGCACTCTCAGGGCCATCTGAGCCATCCCTGACCCTCTCATCCCCAGTACTGGTTTCCCTCCAGTGATCATGTAGGTCAGCCTCAGACCTTCTGCTACTGTGGAAGTAGGACACCCTCTGTGGGAACAGGGGCACCTTCCTCCACAGGAGACCTTCTCCTTTCTCCTGGGCAGGGTTTAAGGGCGAGAAAGACCACTGGCGGAGCCGGCGCACCATCTGCGTGAAGACCCATGAGAGCGGAAAGCGGGAGATTGAGATGTTCGACTCAGCCATCCTGCTGATCCGGAACCCCTACCAGTCCCTGGTGGCTGAATTCAACAGAAAATGTGCTGGGCACTTGGGTTATGCTCCTGACCGAAATTGGAAGAGCAAAGGTAAGCGGGGACCAGCCAGGCAGGGAGCACAAGGATGCTGGCAGTGTGCTCTCCCACATGTAGGATCAGTACACACTTTTACTGGAGGCTTGCACTGCTGTACTTGGTTTGAACTCACCTCTTCCCCATCCTTCCTAAGCCTGCTTAGTCCATCCATCATAGTGCTTTTCATAGATGCCAGCTTGGTGCACAAGAATCTCAATTGCCTGCCCCCAGCTGAGTAGAAAGATGCTCCATGTCCTTTTCCTTCCCTGCTCATAGGCAGGGACTTACACAGAGCTGAGAGAAGAGCCCTGGCTTTAGATACAGGTATGCCCGGTCATGCCCTCCCTGCCAGCAGGACCACCTTCCTCTTGGCCTCATAAGATAAGGCCATAGACTATATTTCATGCGGCAAAATAATGCATATTCCCCATCTGTGTCAGTGCTCAACATGCCAGCCCTCTCTTGTGCTGCCCTGAGTGACTCTTCACAGTGTCCCACAGGAGAGTCACCATCATCTGGACTTTCCAGATGATCCCAGAGAACATGGCCAGGTAATTGGCCCAGGTACCAGAGCTGAATCTCAAACCCTTCCCGTATCAGCTCAGGCAGCCACAGTTGAATGGTATAAGTAACAGACATCTGTTCCTCGTAATTCTGGAGGCTGGAAGGTCAAGGCCAAAGTGCCTGCTGAGTCAGTGTCTGTGAAGTCTTCTCTCTTGGTTGCACACAACCACACCCCCATCAGTGTCCTCATAGGACAGAGGTGAAATCTCTCTGATGTCTCTTATAAGACACTAAGATTACGAGGGCTCTACCCTCATGAGCTGATCTAAACCCACTGACCTCCCAAAGGCCTCATCTTCAAAAGCCATTGTACTAGGAGTTCGGGTTTCAACATGTAAATTCAAGGGGCTGCATTCAGTCCATAACACCCAGATTTTCTGACTCTCAGACTGGCTTATGCTCTCCCGTAGCTTTATTCAGAGAGCCTCAGACTCAGGCACACACTGTTCCGTCACCAAAAGTGTCCCACTCCTTGGTAGATCCAAGCAGGTCAGCCTGAGAGAGGGAGCGGCAGAAAACTCTGGCTGCTTTCCTCTCCTGAATACTGGACTGCCTAGTGGCCAAAGACACAGGCAAGGTAGTTGTGGTTCATAAGGATACCCTGCTTGACTTCCCATCTTAGATGTCCCCATCTCGCATTCTGTTGTGGTGGTGGCCAGGGATGACAAGACACTCCCGGGCTCCTTGTTCAGGTGCAATTTCAAAGCTTAAGGTAATCTTAGTACACACAGAGATAACTGGTTCTTGGCGCATAGCAGGCATATGTTTCTTAACTTGGTATGTTCTTAAGGAAACATGACTGGAAGAAGGCACCGTCGCCCAAGTAGCCCTAGGACTCATCCAAGGCCGTTAATCACGCAAGATCATCTACGGTTTTGCTCCCATGGGGATCCAGGTAGATTGGCCTGAGCAGTGGACCGTGGAAATCCTGGCTGCCTCTTTCTCATCCTGGGCAGGCCAAGTGGGGCCGGCAGCCATGTCAGGGCAATCTTTGACCGTGTCCTTTCTCTGTCTACCCCAGAGTGGCCAGACTTCGTGAACAGTTACGCGTCATGGTGGTCCTCCCATGTGCTGGACTGGCTGAAGTATGGCAAGCGGCTGCTGGTGGTGCACTATGAGGAGCTGCGCCGCAGCCTGGTGCCTACACTGCGGGAGATGGTGGCCTTTCTCAATGTGTCTGTGAGCGAGGACCGGCTGCTCTGTGTGGAGAACAACAAGGAGGGCAGCTTCCGGCGGCACGGCCAGCGCCCGCATGACCTAGAGCCCTTCACCCCTGAGATGAAGGACCTGATCAATGGCTACATCCGGACAGTGGACCAGGCCTTGCGTGACCACAACTGGGCGGGGCTACCCAGGGAATATGTACCCAGATGATAGGCCCTGGTCCAAGCTGCCCAGCCCTGCTGCAAGGTGCAGTCATGCCATGAAACTAAACCCCTGCTCTGTGGCTGGGCTGTGGGCCTGTGGGACACGGAGCACTGGCTGCTTGCACAGTCAGCAGGGAGGCCCTTGGGTGCTGCAGGGAGACTTGATCTCGAGGCCAGACCTTCCCAGACACGTCCCAGGACAGTCATGAGTGGACACATGCTCGTGGCAGACACTCGCACGTTCACAGACACTTCAACATTGTTCCACCCTCACAGTGCCCATTTTGATGTGCCTAAACCACCCATGCAGGGTGAGCCAGATGTGCCCGGCCTTGCAGATGCAGCCACACACAGACATAAACACATAGGTGCCAGGGCATGTGCCCAGAGGCTGGCTGGCTGTCTCTCATACGTGCACGTGCACATACACAACCTGGGCTTTCTGTGTCCAGTCCCAGCACAGACATGCTTGCGAGAGCCCTCAGCCGCAGAATGCCAGCCTGATCAGACATTCATGCTCCAAGCAGAAAGCGATGGAGGAGGGCAGAAACTGCTGGGATTGGGCTGCGCGGCCCTGACCTTGTCTGACATCCCATAAAGGTGTGTGCTGGGACCACCAGGCACTGCAAACTGCAGCCCGACCTCTCTCTTCTCTGTGGGTGGAATGTGAGGCACCACGGGCAGAGTGCAGCCCACCCCTCTGCCCTGCCCAGCAAGCGCACATGCGGACCACTCTGCCTCACCCTGCCATTCCCTTCAACTCACCCCAAGTTAGTGCTCCCTGGTGTGGGGTCCCCTCCAGCCCTCCTCCTCTGACCATTTCTAAGGAAGCTGCAAATCCACACTCTGCCCCAGAAGTAGAGTGTAGAGCAGCAGCTAAATCTCTAGGGGAGTTCAAGATGCCAGGGGCCCATATGCCAGCAAGAGACAGCTAGGGAGACAGAGGAGGCCCTTGAGGGAATATTTTGAGGCCATTGGGACTATCGCTCCCCCCATAAGACCTATTCTCTGTGGGTCTCACACTCAGGTCATTGAGTTATTCTGTGTGATCCTTGTGCCACATCTTCTGCCAAACCCCTGGTGGCAGAGCCTCTGAGTCACTGTGTTCATCCTGATACATTCTGTCACAATTGTCACTGGCTCTTTGCTACACCCCCTGTCCCTGTCTCTGTATGGTGACATTGTTCCCATTGTCCATTCTTTTCTCCACACAAGGGGAAGGGCACGTGGTCATGGATGCTTCCATGTGCCAGGCTTCAGGAAATGGCAGGTGCCGGAAGCCCTTGCTCTCCTCTCACCTCAGTCTAGTTGGAGGAGGGGAAGGGACACAAGTTGACCCACCTCTGAGGAACTTAGGTGCTATGTGAGGTCACAGGGGTCGCTGTTACTGCGTTGGGGCTTTGGGAGCGCCATCCAGATCGAAGTGCCTGGAGAAATCTGTAGTGATGATGCTGGCATGGGAGGATGGGAGGAGAGTCAAGGGAGACAGAAGAGCATGCACAAAGCCTCAGAGGCTGAGACGAGCCTTACAAAGGAAAGGTGGACACAGAAAGGGACTCTGTCCTTGCAGCCACTTAGTGCTTAGCCTGTGCTGTGCCCTGCTAGTCTGAGACCAGGAGAGCTGATGATCTAATGATCAATTCAGAACATGGTGTACACATATTTTAGACTCACAAACCAGGAAAGGCAGGTTGGAGAGTAAGATGTAGTCTGGGAGCGAGGCTTGATGTGACGGAGGCATAGCAAGGATTATGGAGACTGGATTTCAGACTGACCCACACAGGGCAGAAGTGGGTGAGCCTGAAACCAAGCAGCGCTCATGTGGCTCCTACTGGCTTGAGTTTAATCCTGGCCAGAACCCTAGGACCTTGCCCTGGGGTGGCCATCAGCACAACTTCCATTCAGCCTGGACATTGGAATGCCCTGACTCTGCCACTGGCTTGGCCATGGAGTCAAGGGCTCCTTGTAGTGAGTGCAGGCCAGATAGAGGACCCTGGGAAGCTGCCTCCCACCCCGTGCAGGGAGGGAGCGGGGTCTCCCTGCTCCTAGCGGCCTCCATGTGCTTTCTGATATGAAGCTGTTCTTTAAAGCTGGGAATACCAGGGTCTTTGCAAATGTTCACTAGCTGGGGATGGTTACATGGTCCCTGGCGTTAAAGCCCCTGACAAAGCCATTTCCTTTGACATGGAAGCAGTTGAGACCCACAGGAGTCTCCATGCTGCCTGGGAAGGGAGCCGAGTGTCTGCATCTTAGAGACAGTGTTAGTCTCAGAAAGGCAGTAGGCCTGGCGTTAGATTACTGGTGAGCAGGGACTCTGGTCTCCCCCTGGGGTAGATCTGAGGGTTGGCCTCACTCTTCAAGGCCATCAGATGATTAGAGGAGAAGACCGAATAGAGGGTGAGAAGGACCAATGTTCAAAGAGAATTGGCCAGGCATGCAGCCAGGGCCTGATCTCCTCCACTTCACCCACCACCCCAGGAGTCTGGAGGAGCAACAGCCCCAGAGAGTTTCTTCTGCGAGTTGGTTGGCACCTTCACTGCTGCCAGGTTCCCCAAGGCTACTCCCTCTTTCTGGTGAAGGTTCTGATGGTTCATACTGCGTGGAGTTTGCAGCCACTGCTGGTGCACAGCAGCCTTCATCCTGGATCTGCCTCTTATTAGGAGGAGGGATCTGGCTGTCCCTGTGGGAAGATCCACTGGGCTCTCCCCAAGTTAAGTCTCATCTACAGCTCTCAGCTTCTCAGGAAAGAGGCCCAAATACAAGCTGATCTGTATGTAGAGCGGAAGGGTGACAAATGCATGAAGAGCCAGGGAGAGCAGAAGAGCAAAGCTCTGGGTCTACAGACTCCAACTTCAACAGCAACGACATGGAGTTCCACAGACCTGTGTTAAAACATGTCGTTTTCACAGATTTTCTCTCCTGTTGTGGATCAATTTGGAAAAACCAAAATACATAATTTTGAAAAGCTAAAACACATTCTGATAATCCTAGTGATGTGTAAATGAGAGAGAAGAATAGACAGGCTCCCAAGCCCTGAGAAGAAAACTGCTTAATTATGTGAGCATCTTATAATGAAGTCTCTTGCAGCTAAAATTAGATTTTGAGTGCATGAATATGCGATCATGTTTGCACATCAGAATGCAGGGTTTTTTTTTTTTTTTTTTTCTTTCAAAGGTAGCAAGAGCTATTTGGTTCTTGGGAGGCCCCAAGAAGGAAGGAGGAAGATGAGGTTAATTTTTGTGTCTGCAAGATTCCTTGAGCCCTTTTTGATGTCAAAACTTGGTAGAGGTTTTTTCTGAGGGTTACGGACAAATTTATTGGTCCACACTGATCATCATAACTACTGGTTCCTCAGCCTGAACCAAGTAGGAGAAAAGTAGAGCAAAAACATTGGAAGGTTGTGTATGATCGGGCTGTGTTGTGGTCCCCGCTCTGTCATCATCTCGGACAGTCCTTTTCAATGTCTGGTCTCAATCTGTCATCCTCAAAGTGAGAGATCTGATGGATGTTAGTTGCATCACCAATTTCTACTCCCCATTTCTTTTCCCAACAGTCCCTCACTTCTTGTAAGGATTCATATGATGGCAGAATGGGCTCTCACCATATTTAATGTGGACTAAGCCAGCATATTTTATCTCTCTGGCCAGAGTGATTGTGGGAGCTAGGAAATTCCAGAGTGATTGTGGGAGCTAGTGATTGTGTAGGCATAGGAAATTCCAAGACTTCTGGGGCTGGCCAGGTGTGATGGCACCTGCCTGAAATCCCAGCCTTCTAGTAGGCTAAGGCTAAAAGATCACAAGTTTGAGCCCAGCCTCGACAATTTAAAGAGATCTTGTCTCAAAAAGAACCAGTTTTTAAAGAACTGGGAATGTAGCTCAATGTAAAGACTTGAGTTTAGTTCCCAGCACAATAAAAGAAAAAGGTGAGAGGGAGAAGGAGGAGAGAGGGAGAGGAAGACAGGCAGGGGAGGGGAGTAGAGAAGACAAAGAAAGAGAAAGAAAAAAAAAAGAATCAAAAGACATTCTGCGAATTTTGAGTGTCTCTGTTGGATGTAAAAGAGAAAGCTAGTAATCCTGACTCTTTTATTAAAAAGTTCAAATCTTTATTGGTACATTATGAATACACATCATCACTGCATTTAACATTGAGAGTTTGTACCAATATATGACATGACTTGATTCTCATTTTTCCCCTTTCCCCCTGCCCTGCAACCCCCCACCCCCATATACATAAGCTTTGTTTCCATTTTTCTTTATTACTGTCACGTTCTTTCTCTTGCTAACAGAAATCCTGAAACATGACAGCATCACTCTCAGTGTGAAAATTAAGGGAGAGTTGAGAGGCAACAAGAACCAGGTTGTTGGTGATGTTAAGTACAGTATAAACTTTGAGAGTCATCCCACCTCTGGAATTTTTTCATATATGAACCAACAAAATCTCTTTATTACTTAGTTGAGTTCAACTTCTGTTATTTACAACCCAGAGCACTATAAAAAGTGCTTGGATTGAAAAGTCCTGGAGCTCTCACATTCTCTGTCACTATAGCTGATGTAGATAAGCAGGAAATCCTATTGCCATTGGCTGATAGGACCAGTGAGTTACTTTTACAGGAGAGGGCTGACTGTGAAGTACTCAGTAGGAAGCCACCAACCAAGAAAAGTAGTATTACCAAGGCCTGATATGCAGATCACCTAGGTACCCTTGGAAAACTGTTCCTCCTGCTGTTCAGCTAATCGGTTGTCTCATTAGCCCTTATGAACTCTTTGGTGTGATTATCGTTGGATTATTTTCTCTGCTTGATGAATGAGAGGACTGGAATACCATCTGTGATCACTGTGAAGTTGTGGTTCTTGTGCATTTACCATAGTTCCTTTCATGAAGAAGACCATATGGTACGGGAAGGAATTCTTTAATAAGCTATTTGGATAGGGGGAGAACCTCTTTAGTGGGTCAGAGATAACAGCCACAGGAGATGGGCAGTTAGGTGCCATCTAAGAAAGGTGGTACGATTAGCTAAACAGCTTTGATTTTGCTGAATAGAACAAGCAGACCTGGAGTGGAGCAGAATAAAGCCATTGGAGAAGTAAGGTGATACCACTCGAGATTTTGATACTCTGGACCTTTCTCTTTAACCTCACTGTGTGCCAGAAATTGGAGAGGCACATGGAGTTATATGTACTCCCTACCTGCAAGCTGTCCTCGGATTAGACACAGTGCACCATGATGAAGTTCTGTAAGATATGTAGAGGAGCACAAGGAACCCAGGAGGTCAAGATGAGTATACTTGCCCACTGTTACTCATTTTATGGTTGAAGTTAGATTTCTTAGACCCTTCCTGTATAGAAACATCACAGAAATCCAGGTGCCTACTGTGGGAAATATGACCAGATCCATCCTAAATTGGAAACATGATTGCTTCTATAAAATGAAGAATTTTGATATGAAACAAAAAATGAAAAGGGCTCCAGCTGCTGCTGTAAGCGTGAGTTGAATGAGTGAACTATTCAAGGTACATCTTCAGGACTTGAGACATTTGGTTTTGGTATTAATGCTGACAAATCCTTGTTCTGAGAGTGTGGTCACCAAGAATCAACACAGTGAACAGAATTTCTGTGGAACATGAAGTTCCATGGGCATCAGAATCTCACAGGTGTCTCAGGAGCTAGGCATTCTTAGTTTTATGGTCAGAGGAAAGAAAATATAGTTTTTTAAGACTAAATTGTCTGAACTTTAGCCCTTTATTTGTACAGATGGGGAAAATGAAACTCAGAATGGAGACGGATGTCTTAGAAAGTCATGTTGTGAGAATTGGTGGTCAAACTAGGATCCAAATGTGGGATCTTTCACTAGACTACCCAATTTACTTCACTCTGTATCCCTGTAAATCTCAAGAAGTTGCTGAAAATGAGACTATTATGCATATTTATCTCATTTGGAAAGACTCCATTAATTTCCCTGCTAATTCTTGGCCAAAATACTTGCTGGTGAGCACCTTCATTCACCTTCTTAGAAACTTCCCTAAAGGAAGCATTTGTTTCTAAAGAAATGAGGGCAAAGAGATGGATCATAATTTGCTGGATAAGTCAACTTTGTATTATGTAACAACACATCTGAGATGATCAACTTGAAAAGAAGAGTTGGTTTATTTTGGCTCATAGCTTTGGAGGTTTGGGCTATGATTTGTTGTGTTTGGGCTGTGGCAAGGCAATACATCATGACAGAAACTCTGGGATTAAAAAGAAGGACTGGGTCCCAATACCCCCTTCAAGAGCATGCACCCACCAACAAGAAGACCTCCCATTAGGCCCCATCCCCTTGATACTCATGCCATGGGCTCAGATTAGGCCTTTAAGGGACACTTATCCAAACCGTAGCACTCACTGCAAAGGCCCAGGGATTTCATCCTGAGTTATAGACATCCCAAGCAGTAGAAAGGTCTTGTTATGCCAAAATAACAAGTAGGCAAGCACCTGTAGTGTATTCACTCAGCAGTGTTTGTGTGTTTACAGTACATGACAGGTGTGAGCTCCAGGTGTGAGCTCCAGCTGCTAACAGACAACAGCACCATTGAATCACCTGCCAGCCAACCTGAACATTACTAGTGGACAACACCAGTAACCTGGACATCAGCATCAATATGGAAAACTCTCCTTCCTACAATCAGAGATGCCATATCAAGGTGACAACGATCCACTCTCACTTTGAAAGGCAAGGCATAGGTTTCGTTTGTGGTTAGAGCAATACTAGGACAGCAGAGTAGTAGGCACACATACTTCCCCAGCCTTCCACCACCTGTAGGCATCAACCAATGGTTGAATATCCTAGAATCACTTATATTTGCTTTACACTGCCACATAACAAGTGACCATAAAATGAGTAGCAGAAAATGACCTCCACTGATCATCCCACAAGTTGTATGCAGGTCAACAGTCTGGGCATGGCCCAGCTGGATTCACCACCTCAGGATCTCACTACACTGCGAACAAGGTGCCAGCAGACTGGGTTTTCATCTGAAGATGTGACCAAGGAAGGACCCACTTCCAAGGTCACTCAGATTATTGGCAAAATCATGTCAGGTGTGATTGTAGAACAGATGTGCTTACCTCCCACAGGCCACACACCATTCCTTGACAAGTAGGCCTCTCCATATAAAGGTCACCCACACAGTTGTTTGCTTCTTATTGACCAACCAGAAAGTGAGATTGTCTTACATATATAACAGAGACACAGGAAAGATGCCCTTCACCTTTGCTATATCTCTAAGTTAAAAGCAAGTCACAGATGCCGCCTACATTCAGGGGCAAGAGCTAACACTGAGGCCTGAGTGCCACAAAGTGAGAGTCACTGGGGGTCCCCTTTCAGTCTGTCTATCACAACACCAGTGAGGGAAAAAAATCAGGATAAGCTCTATGTCTAGACCATAATGGATTGACTTGTGTGGGATGTGGTGGGTGAATCGAAGCATCAACCAAGTAGATTAGGTTGCAGTCAAATCACAACAGTGAACTCTAGGCCAATCTTTCCAGTCTAATACATCAACATTAACAGAAGCATATATTTGCAAGGCTAAAAGTAAACCCCCAATTTATACTGGCCAACTTCACCTATCCTGTTCAGTACCTAGTGATCCTTTTGATGTTTGGATTTTTTTTCCCTCATTGTAGCATATCATTAATCACTTTTTCTTTGAGCATTGCCAACACTTTCCTTCTCTAATCTTTTTTTTCTTTAGTGTTTTTCTATGTTGATGCTGAAATGCAAGAATGTAGCTTCTACATCTCTGCTCATTTTTCATATCTGTCCCCTCTCATCCTATTGAACTGAGTTCCCAGAGAATTCTTCACTTTGATAGTCAAATATTGTAATTTACCCTTCATAGTATACATTCTAATCTTCAACCCACCTGTTGACTGCTATAGATGTGCACTTTTTAAATGTGCAAACTACCATTTGACAATCTGAACTTATTTCGTAGATATATCTACAGTTCTACATCTTCACCGAGGATATCATATAGTTACATTCTCTAGTGCTTGCTTTATCAACTTGGTTTCCTCAGGTGTAATTTTTTTTCATTTGTTGGTTTTTCTGTCTCATTTATGAATTGTTGAGTATGTGCTCAAGAAAGGAGAGGATTGTCCAATTGTAAGTCATCTTCACAGTCCTAAGTGTGGGACTTTAACTATTACTTAGCACTGGCTCCTCTTTCCTCTCAAATTTCAGCTCTTGTAGGAAGACAGTCATATTTCTGAGAACTCTCAGCTGTGTCCTGGGAGCCAGCTCTCTGCTAAGAGTCTATCTCTTAGACTGTACTCAGTAAAGGCTGAAGGTCAGCACTTTCTTCATTTTCAAGTATAGTCAACTTATATAGATTGAATTCTGAAAATAAAGGAATGTTTTATTAACTACCCTTTTAAAAATTAGATACTTCAGGATTAATTTATCACCAGAAAAATAAAGTCATTGATTATAAAATCCAGATCTTTAATGCTCTGACCTGAGAGCACCATACGAAATGATGGCTTGAATCAAGAGGAAGTCCTCCTAGATTCTCATCTGGATGTATAATTTAAGTGCTATGCACCCTTGGGCATTAATCCTTCCCTCTCTGAATCCATTTCTTTATTTTAAGACATTAGAAGTTTAAGGAAAAGAATTGTCAAAGTCCTCATTAGCTTGGGCATTTCATTCTAAAGTTCTACGAATCTCATCTATGTAATCACAGGAAAAGGAGTGATTTTTGTACACTCAAAGCTGAGAACCTCACCAGTATCAAAGCAGTTCAATTTTGCACTTTACAAAAGTTGGATTTTCTAGTGCTGCTCAAGTCTCCCTTACCTCTTAAACGGATAGTGTTTGGGGAAAAATAAAACACCCTGAAAATAAGTTTTGTTCATACCTTCCATTTTTTGTCACTTCTTTAAATTCAATAAACAATTCTCCCACTTTCTTATTCACTTGAAAAGCAGTATTTATTTAAGTTCTCCATTAGTTGTTCACACCAGTGGAACCTGTATGGTGTTTTTAAGCCAGTATGATATTTTGTATTTATCTTTATAACTTCATTCACTAGGACAAGACCTGCTATACAGGAGGTACAAGAAATGTCAGTGGAATAGAAAAAAAAAATGGATGAAAATCTAAATTCATCTTGTTTTTAGATTGTTCCAAGAAAACAAAACCTTCCTGTGAAATCAAAACTATTTCCCCTAGTTAGGAGATGTTGCTGAGACACTTGATTGGATTTTTCCACCAACTGCTATTTGCCGACTAGCTCAAGGGCTAAGCTGAGCTGTTGACTGCTCAGTGCTGCAGGTGTAAAATGTCAGAAGATACACAGGAGCCACCAAACTGTGCTGGAGCATTGTTCTGAGCCACCACACCATTTCTTGGTCAACCATCTGTTCCCAGCTCTTGGAGAAGAGCAAGATACAAATTGGCAGGATTTCTGTCAAAATCTCTGTTTGTGGTTGTTCAGAAAGATAATCTAAGCTGCAGCAAACATCTTGGCTCTGTATCAGTCTCTCTGGAAAATGGATTATTCGTGTCTGCCTCAGGGGCTGTTTCTCTATGTTGCCCAGGTCTTCAGCTCCTCATCTAAACCTAATCACTAAATCTGTCAAAAGATGGGTTCACTTCAGTGCAAACCTTCCTCCTAGTCTGAGTTCTCATGACAAAGCACAAAGACCCCGCCCCATGGGATAGGAAGGACGAAAAGGCCTCCCATCCCAGGAGCAGGAGAAAGTCTCAAACTCACTGTAACAATTATCGGTTACCATGTAACAAATATCTCAAAACTTAGCCACAATTTGTAAAGAAACACAAACTCAGAGTTTCTGTAGGTCAAGGATCTGAGCAGTTTTGCGCAGACCTCTGACACGGGAACTCTCACAAGCCGCATTCAGGAAGTCGGGCTGGTTTGCGATCTCATCAGAGGGTTCAACTCAGGGAGACTCCCTTCCCAGCTCCAGGGCTTGCGGGATTCAGTTCCCTGAGGATCGTTGGGCTGAAGGCCTCCATCTGTTGCTGGCTGGTGGTCAGAGCTCTCTCCATTTCCTTACAACCTGGGCTTCTCCGTGGGGCATCGTGCAGCCTGGCAGCTTCAAAGAAGAAAGCTGGAAAGAAGGCTCAAAAAACAGAAATCTTGGTTTATGTGTGTAACCTAGTCCTGGATGTGATACCACATCATTCTCATCATATTGTATTTGTTAGAAGCGAGTCATTCAGTCCACCCATATCCAGGGAATGGGGCGTGCATTACACAGGGACATGCATTCTTATAGCTCATTAAATGAGCTTTCTACCCTGGACAGTCTCCTCCACTGGAGTCACAGGCCACCCTGAGCTGCAGGTAGCTCTATTTTATTCCTGCCCATGGCCATACATGGCTTTCAGTATCCTGGTCTGGGCTGAGCTTCTACCTACAGCATTGTTGAGGGAAAGGACCTATTTCTGGAAATCCTCTTCCTTACATCTGAGTTCGTCATTTCTTTATACCAAAGAGAACCGTTCTGGTCTCCACATTCAGCCTGGCAGGGAACCAAGCAGGTAGGAAAACTCTGGCCACACATCCTAGTGGGATGGTCCACCTCATGGGGACACCCATGTAATCTGCTTTTAACAGAATCCATTATTCCCTTTTATACTCAGGCTTTCCCTGTTCCACAGACACATTAACCTCCATCAGATAATTAAGAGCTCGTCTTACCATGAGGGACCTTAAATGTCACCTTTCTGCCACCCAATATGTCTGTAAATGACACAGACTCTAATGAGATGTTCAAATGTAGAAAACTGAACGACTCCTTGCTTTCGTCATGACATTTATACAGCTGGAGTGATCTGACTACACCACTACTTATAATTTCTACCTGACCTTGGGGGGTGAAGTGTAATCTTTAAGGAAACTATCCATTTCATCTCTCTGGCTTTATTAACATTTAATTACTATGACAAATTTCCAGATGTACAAAGGCTGGTAGGATTATAATTCAATTTTCCCCTCAAATGGTCCACTAGCCAGGGGCAGTGGGAACATCTCTGGCTCCACCGAGTTCTTATCAGGGGACTGGCTTTCCCCTGCCACTCTGAGTGCTGTCCAGGGCTTACCTCACGCTTCACTCCACGGTGCCAGCATGGCCCCCTGCCAGAACCAACTCTCTTACTCCCTCTCTTCTTGGCTTCTCTCTCTTAATGGGCTGATCTTTGTCACGCAGCTCAGGATCAGGCTCAGGCAGGGGGCCAGGAAGAGGACATTTTATGCACAAGAAGCCAGCAAGTAACCTGTCAGGTCTGAGAGCTGCACTGGACAACAGACATCATATGAAACCTATTTACACAGATTCTTAATTGTGGATAAACAACAAGTGGAAATAAGCCAGAAGTACCCTCATCCTTTAAAAGCCATGTCCCACTCTGTGAATTACTCTCTCGTTTTCCCATAGAGACGCCCTATTTTGATGTCTCTAGTTGGTGCCAATCCCACAAATCACTAACTCAAGTCTTTTGTGTTTAGAGTCACCAGTCCTTGGAGGCAGAGAATTCACCAGCTCAGGCCTGGAAAGGTCAACCAGCCTGGTCCAGGGGCCTCACGCTCTAGAGCAAACCCTATGAATAACTAGTCATTCACATCTTGGGAAAATGCCGTCCCTCTGCTGAGAACTGTCACTCAAATATGGCGGAGCTGACAGCTGCATTTGCCTTCATGGCTTTGTCTCCATGGCCAGAGCTCATTAGAACGTTGGGACCCTATGACCTAAACTGGAACAATCAGATTATTTCTATTGGTGACTTGGACTTGGGCTTCAGAGATCTCAGCCTGTCTTCTGGGAGTGTGAAATGAAAACTCATGAATGTGAAGCCCAAGAATAATGAGTATGGGAACGCAGGGGCCTCTGCACAGCAACAAATGGAATCATTCTGCTATAAGAAGGAAAATCAAGAAGTAACCCCAGGGAGAATGAGACAATATCTGCTAATGTGAATGTTAAAATAACAAGTAAACCCAAGACAAAGATTGTGCATCTAAAAAAAGCAGTTCTCTTATTTGTTTTCTAGTCCCTTTTCAAGTTAATTTACTTTTTACTTATATTGACTAATATAACTTAGACTTTCACTCTATTTAATATCATGTCACATTTTCATTTTTATGGTCTTTTTATGTCATATTTTCCCCAAATGTAGATATAGATAAAGAATTTAAGGAACATCATTTGTTTTTGCAAAAAAATTTTTAATCAAATATTGCATAGATTTTTTTTAGTTTTAAATGTTTACTGAATGATATGTTATATTTATTCTTTTAGAAGGTAACATAAAATTCTCCAGTAGGGATTTTACAAAATAGGCAAATATATTACATTGGTACTAGAGGAAAATATACAATCTTTCATCTTTGCTTGTTATTATCTCATCTGTTTAAAATTTTTAGTTTTGTTTGTCATTCTACACTTAAGGTATTCATACATACAGATATCTATATTACGGAGGTACATACTATCACTATATGAGCATTTAAAAATACTTAGAGACCACTAGTTTCCAAAACTGAAAAATGGTTTATTCACATATTTGCTTTTTGATGAAGGGCCAGGCTGTTTCTAGGTGCTACCGTGAGCAGCACGTTACACAGAGATTTATTTCCTTGTCTTTGCAGTTCTGTGAGACAGATCCCCAAAGATGAAACTTCCAATTTAAAGGCTTTGTGAAATATTAACATTGATCGACATTGATGACCCAGTTGTCAAAAGGTAACAACCCACATTCATACCAGCAATGGAAATATGTATTCCATGAAAATTTGTATTTACATGAAATATAAATATTCATTCAGATGCAGTTTTACCGACCTTAGTTGTTACTGCTTTTTTCGACTTTTGCCAACCCAATGGGAGTTTTGAGTACTGGCGTCTAACTTGAGAGTATTTTCAGAAGTGTCCTAATGTATAAGAAAGGGCATTGGACAACATCATTTCTAAGATTCTTCTAACTCAAACATCCATGATTCTCTGACCACCTGTTTTCAGAGCTCAATTGTTAGCAGTTGTGTGTTCAGCCCCAGGCACCAGCTGCTTGTGAGTCCCAGAGACAGCTTTGGTAAAAAGTGCTAGAGACTAACAGATCAAAGGCTACAAAGAAAGAAAGTTGAATATGGTCCAGAAGATCCTCTTGCCAATTCCACTCAGCTTGAAAAAAAAAGAAACCATCAAGGCCAAATCCCTGTGATTTCACCCAGAACAAATAATAAAAAGCAATATGTAATATTTCTAAGGTGAACATATTCATAGTAAATATTTTAAGATCAATGACTATATAAGATACATTTTCCTTAGGGGTTCATCTTTCAAACAGCTTTGTATTAGAAGTGCTATTTCAATAAATATTCATGGGGAAATTCATTGATGTGTTTTACCATTTATAGCTAAAATTTCAAAGGGCCTAAAAAAGTACCTGATCATTTCTTACCCTCTAAGAGAGGTGGTGAAAAATACACTCTGGTTTCTCACTGCAAATTCTCCAAAGCAAGGATCTGTATTTTTCATTCCAACATTTCTTGAGCTCATCCCAGGGTGAGGCACAGCTGGCTCAGAGCCCAGCAGGCTAGAAGGACTTGTGGGGAGGGGAAGGTAAGAGGTGAGGAGACCTAGTGCCCAGCCTCCTCCAAGTCTCCAGAGCTGTTCCCGGTGGCTGTCACTCAGAGAGCACTTACCACATGCCCAGCCCACTGCCATTATTCTTCTCTATGTTCTGTCATTGAGTCCCCCTTCCCACCATGTGAAAAAGTCGCCATTATTATTGCCATTTCGCAGATGAGGAAACCAGACTTCAGAAAAATTAAACGATTTGTTCACATACTAAGTGTTAAGAGGTAAAGGGAGGATTGAGACTCAGGCCCATCTGATGACAAGTTTCTCATTGATAATTTCCTGCGGTGTCTAGGAGCCCACTGGACTATAGTGACGACAGAAGGGTGGTGCCAAAAATTGTCTTCTTTGTCTCCATGATCCATGGTCCTTGGAAAGTACAGATCGATTTTCTGATGTTGACATGAAGCATCCCAGGTCCCCTGTGACCTCACTCTTCTTGGCTGTTCTGCGGGAAGTAAACTCAAACAGCCAAATAATTGAAAATTTGGCCACTTATTCCTCCCAATATTTCAGTTTCGGGTAAATGTATTTTTTAACAGTGGAAAATTTTACCCTTGGCAACAGTCAGATCTAATCAGTCTCTTAAGATGTTGGAATCACTTCTATGGCCAGTAGAATGAAAAGAGGTTTCACTTGGCTAGGTACTCAAGGTCCTGTAGCTTCCCACAGTGACTGCAGCCTCCCAATAATGACTCAGCCTGTCCCCATGGCAGGTCTTCTGTTGGCCTAGAAAATTTTTCTTTTTCTGTCTCTGACTAGTTGAGTCTCATATCCTTCAAGATCCAACTTGAGTGGAACTATCTTCTCCAGAAACCTAAAGAAAAACTCATTGGGTTTCTCCTCTGCCGTGCTCACAGTTTTGCTTCCATCTTTGTGTTTGTAGTCATCTCTGATATCTCTTCATACCTACTTTGGCAGCTGAACTGAGTTGCCCAGAGCAGGGGTCATGTCAGTTCCCTGTGTCTACTGCACTCCACTTGGTGCTCAACTCAAAGTAGCTGTAACAGCGACATCAACAGTAGTGATAATAATTAATATCTATGGAGGATTCTAAATGATTTTATGGAATTCTTAGGACAATCTCCTGAGTCAGATATGATGTTAACTCCTGTAGAACAGATAAGGAAATGAAAGCTCCCAGAAGTCACACAGAAGATGGCAGTCACCATGCTAGCCACTCTGGCCCATTGGCTGCATTTGGCACCATGAAATGAAGAATTAATTGTCAAAGACACTTTTATGGTTTAAAACAAGAATGTCTCCTGTCATGTGCTACTAGGTGGGACTTGTGGAAGGAGACTGAATCACAAAGGGGAACTGACTTGCTGTTATGAGGTGGGGTCTGATCAGACAAGGTGAAATAGTCGCCATTTTCTACCTTGACTGTGTGCCAGCCTTGCACATGACAGAGTAAGCAGGAAAGATACATCTCCCTTTCGGGCTTCTCTTTTCTCTCTCTGGTTCCTGGCTACCATGACTTGAGCCTATGTTACCCTGTTGTCTTGTTTGTGCTTTGGAGCCAGCCAACCACGGACTATAATCATGAGATAAAATAAACCTCTCCTCCTATAAGTTGTGAGTGCTGGGTAACAGCGGTCAAATGAATAAGAAAAACTGTGAGGCGGATCTAAAAAAGTTGTGCTATTCCCATTTCTTAGAAACTAAGCAATAATAATGAACATGCTCTTTCAAAGAGAAGCCCCATGTTGTAGTCAAGGTTTGCATAGGAGGAGATTTAATACAGCACACATAAGTTATAGGGCTATTTTATGATATTCCCCAAAAAACATCAATTGCAGAGGAGTGCAAGAGTTCTGCACACGTTCTATAGATCTGAAGAATCCGAGGGACTGGATCCCACAGTGGTGTCCTGTGCAAGTCCAGCTGGAGTCCATACCCACGGCAGTGTCCTCTGTGAGTCCAGCCAGCAGCCTAGACTCCACAGCAACGTCTCATGTAGTCTCTGTATCAAGGATCTACACCACAGTGCTGATACAGGCACAGAAGTGTGGAAGATATGACCATAACCAAGTAGCTGTCCCGGAAAAGCTGAGTGAACATACAGCCAGGGTAAACACACACACAGAGTTCCTTCCTGATGCCCAGAGGAAGGGCGAGCTCATGCACATCCTCTAGGCTCCTTCTCCCTACCTACATACAAAGGGAGACTTCTGGGGAGAGGAGAACACACAGACGTGCAACAATAACACTCACACAAGCTTACACATGCATAAACACCCTTTCTTGGAAATCAACCATAAATGCACATAAATCAATACTTTCACATATGACCTCAAGCATATACAATTTTCTGTCTCACACATTTCTCATACACAAGTAATGTCCTCATATACACACATGCACTTTCACAAGTATAGAGACACATGTACACACGTATAGAAAGACATTCTCACAGTTCTGCCTCACATGTAGACATAAACTCATATGTATAAACATACTTCTTCTATGCACACACACATTCACACATACCCAGTCACACAGGCATACACATACAAATGTGCACACACATGCACACATACATTCTCTCATACAGGAACACCTGTGCACAAATATCCCACACTCAGTAACTGTATCAGGCTTCCAGGTTCTCCAAAGCATATGTTAATAGCTAGTTTCTGGAGAGAAATCAGCATGCCCTGGGCACTGTGAGCTGTGTTCTTCCCCTGGAGGAACTGCCAGTTAGCTTCTTAGTCCCCATTTCAACCTTAACAGTGCACCATGACAGGAAAGTGGACCTTGAGGTGTCAGTCAGGAGCCATAGACCAGAATTAAGTAGGCAAAAGAAGCAAAAAGAAAAGGAAAGTGCTTTTCAAGGATTTAATTTCCATTCAGGAAGTTGTGGTAATTTCCTAAAGTGTTTTTGGAAACACATGAAAGTATTTTTCTCTCTGAACATCAGAGGCAGCTCTGGAGGCTATTAACTACCTCCCAGGGTGCACAAGAAGCTGGTTCCCCTGCCAGAAAAGCTGAGAACCGGTGGCAGCAGGATCTGAAGTCTGCACTAGAATATCGAGGATAGGACATGAGAGGTCCCATCCACCTCAACTGAATCCCCTGTTCATTCCCTCGTTTCCTCATCCAGCCTTTGGTGATTAACATTTCTACCACCCATTGCTAGTCTGTCTTTGGCCTGCCTTTGGGTCCGGCACCCCCAACATCCTCTGCATTCCCCACTGAAAGGAAGAAATACTGGTTTGTTCTTTCCTAAGTCAAATACAGATCAGAGGATAAACCCTCTCAAGTGCGAAACACCTTGGGCTGGAAGACAAAGCTGTAGTTAGTTTAGGCCTTTCCCTTCCAGCTGCTCTGAAAAAGAGCTGCTGATTTAGAATAACTGATATTACCTGTGAAAGTGCCCTGGGTGAACTTTGCATTTCCTGTCTTTGAAAGTCCTTCATGATAGAAGCGAGGCTGAAACGATTATGTAAGAAAGCGTTCTGCAACAAGTTTATGGGTATGTTTGGAAGGAAGCAAACATATGCCTATTAAGCATAGGGAGAATTATCAGTGAATGTTTTTAAATGACCAATAAAAATGAAATTATCATTGCTCATTGTTTTTTATGGATCGTAATGTGTTTTTTCTTATGGAAATATCTAACAAACTCCTCTCCTAGCCACAGCCACTAATTACATAGTTAACGCACAGTAATCCATGCACATGGGTTCTTGACTGTCATAATTCATCTTCATAAATGTAATTGGCCCAGTGAAAGAGATCACAAAATAATTTTGCAAAGAGGAGATGGATTCAATAAAAATGGATTTTATCTTCTTTTTTCCAAAACTACAAGCTTCAGATAGAAATTTTTAAGAACCTATAAGATTGTTTTTCCCAGAGTGCCACCCCCATCTCAACTTGCTTGTTGCTAAACTGTTTATTGATTTATTGAGCAATCATTGACCTTATTGTAATCTTTGGCTAAATACCGGTGTAAATCAGAACTTAATCTCCCCAGTGTATGGAACCAGCAACCAATTGGGGAAGGTAGTATATAAACAGCAGGCAGAAAAAATGGTGATACAAAGTCAACAGTAATAAATACCCTAGAAGAGATTCAGAGAAGGGCTGAAAGGGTTTAGAGGCAAAGTAGTGGCTTCCTTCTAGGGAGTCATGAAGTCATGACAGAAGAAGGGAGATGTGAATGATGGGAACATCAGCAGGTAGGGAAGTAAATGGCCATTCTGAGGAGCTAAACCAAATAACCTGGAGATGATTTTGATGTGGTGCACACTGGAGAAGGATGGTGAGAGATGAAGGGGAAAGATAAGGCCATTTTTTATGAAGTGGGAAAAACATGTTTTCTATTTTTGGCTCAGGGCTTAGTGTACCTTCCCCTCTACATACGCAGTAAATGTGCAATCAGTTCAACACACTAACTTGCCAGACTGGTCAGTGGCTACTAAGAGAGCTGGTAATGAAGGCACAAAGCGTACCCTCAGCAACTCAGAAGGAAGCAGAAATTACACTGTGGCCAACTTTGGCTTAAACTTTCACCTGCATTTTTATAAGCAGACGGAGGTTACTGTTAAAATATGAGTGTTGGTTCCAGATGAGCTCACCATCCATATTCTATATCACCTTAGGTGCTCTTAGCATGAAGCTGGTACCTTTCCAAGACAAAGACTGTCAGACCATTCATTGCCAAGTACTTCTTTTCTCTAGTTCAGTCGCCAGCATGTGACTCCTTGAAAACTTGAATGAACCTAGAAAAGATGCAGAGAAGAAACACTCATGGAGAGACAGCAAAATTCAAATCAGAATCTCAACACATAATCCAAAAGAATGGAGAATTGCAGGAAGTGGTTGACAGTTTCACAAGGAATAGACAATGAAAATAAGAGTTCTAGAAAGTGTCCATTGGATTTAATAGGAAGAAAATCACTGTGGCTGTGTGAAAACCAGAAAGCAGAGGCCACAAAACCTAGCACGACCTGAGACAGAAATGAGGTGGCCGAGGGTGACTGGAGTCACACAGTATGCCCAGGTATACAGGTAATGCCTGCTATTGACATATTTCTGTAGTATTTTTTTTCTCTCAACAGATCTTATAAATTTGAGGAAATTAAACTTCTCTGCTTTTTAACAAGTATGTTATGTACTACTATGATATTTTTTAGAGTGAAGGATCTTTGTGATGGTTTGAGCTGGATCTAAAACCCAAGCTGAGTAACTTAGATGTACCAGAAATGCTTCCTCTTCTTTCTCCATTTCCAACATTTGTATATTCTCTTTCCACTTATCATTTCAGTTTTCTGTTCTCTTCTCCTTACTTCTTGGTGGTCATCCAAAGTCCTGTGTGCTAGCTTTGTATCTCTGGGACAAAACACTTGACATAAACAAAAGTAAAAGATTCATTTTGGTTCACAGGTTCAGAAATTTCAGTCCATGCACTCTTGGCTCCATTGCTTCTCGGCCTGCAGCAAGGCAGCTGTGCCATGGTATCACCTTATGGTATCCAGGGAGTAGAAAGAACAAGAGCTTGAGAGAAGTTTTACCCTTCAAAGGTGCACCCTCAATGACCTACTTGCCTTCCACTAAATTCCACTTCCTAACAGCCCACTCAGCTATAAATTCATCAATGGGTCAATACATTGATGAGTGCCCTCAGAATCCCACCACCTTTCTAGATGTTTCTTGACCCAGTCGGGTTAATAATCAAGATTAGCTGCCACATCTTTCTTCCAACTGTTCCTTGCTTTGTAATAGAATGCTACTTTCACCATAACCTACTGATCTATAGGCCACTTCCTACCTCCCTCCTTCTTGACTTTTGGGATGACTAGAAGACTTTAGAGTCATTAGATGTTTAGAGTAATGAGATGTTAGCAAATGTGATGTTATCAGAGACTTGAAATGTTCTGGTGCAATGACATTGCTCTTTCTGCACTCTGGTAGTCCATCATTGATGATGTTCTACAAGAAGGTTCCCATCATTCACATCGAAGATCATATGCCACAGAAATATTGCTATTTGAGGGAAGACCCTAAAAGAAACTTGTAAAAGAGACCTCAGTCTATTCCATAGCTTAAGCAATGCTAGTCAACCTGCAGCATGAAGCAGATCCACCTAACCAATCCCAACTAACCAAGCCATGCTGTAGTCAGCCTGAAAACTCAATCATTAAAATGAAAACTTTTTCAAACCACTGTGTTTGGAGCTATTTTGTTAATCAGCATAACTGCAACATCAGCTGACTGATACAGCCTCACTAGTTCAAATACTCAAACTCCCATTCTTTCAAATCCCACCATTCACATAGACCGTTAGTCAATATCAGTCATTATTACAAAAAAGAATACTTCCCTTTGAGGGTTTTTCAACACTTTTTCCAAAGATTTGCTCTTCCTTTCATTTATTTGTTCATCTAGTTAACATATGACTACTTGTGCTAAGTTTAGCAGAGGTAGTGGGAACAAGGAAGGAATGGTTATAAATTAGTATGAGCACATTTCATACCTTAAAGGGAGAGGGAAAGATGTGTACACAAATAATTACATCCCAAGGTGCCTGCCATATTTCTTATCCTAAAACAAACCAAGCAGAGATAAAATGATTATTCTTGCAAATGCCCTTGTTTTTACTTAAAAGCAATCATCTGTGGGTATTTAAAAAAAACAACAACAACAACAACCTATAGTCATTACAAGCTTGCCTTTTTCTTTTTTGCAGATCCTATGAGCCAGTAAGGAACTGGAATGCAGGACAGTTTTACCATATGTCAATATAAAAGACATTTTCTTTTAAAGGGTGTTTCGTGCATCCTTCTGGAAGAAGGAGAAGAAAATACACTTGTAAATAGGCAGAAATGATTCACGGAATCATGATTGCTTTTCATCAGCTACATCAATTATACACAGCAATGGGGCTTAGCGAAATGCATTTACAACTTGCTCACAACACTCTTTGAAACAGTTTGGTCCTTGTTAAGTCCTGGTGTGCTCAGCTGAGCATGGTTAGGCTGGCAATCAGCAGAACTTAGTTGGAGCTGAGCAAATCCCCAGCTGACTTTGGTCAAGAGGAATAATACGCCAGGGCAGAGGTACTTTTTGATCCCTCTTTCTTTTTCATGAGATGGGGGACAGGGAAGTAAAGATTTTTATTAGGATGTCAATATGATATTCAATGAATCATTTTACCCATTAAACATATTATTTCAGGTAAGGGGGATAGAAAGATGTAAGCATAATGCTGAATATGTTGTTATGGCTTCAGGTTGTTTATGGTCTCTTTGGAGATACAGATAAAGTTGCCACTCCAGCTCCTATCTCTATAATAAAACTCTCCTATCTCTATAATAAAACTTTTAAAAACTACTTACTGTTTTTGGCCTTCATGTCCATTATTCATAAAATGATAATAATAATAACTACTATAGAGGAAAATATACATCTAACTGAAAATAAGATAAGTATTTGATGTGCAGAAAAATTTCAGTAAATGTTCTTAGTGATGTTGGTGTCGTGACTATGTGGTATGATCAGCAGCAAAAGAAAAACACAGAGAGCTGTTCATCCACTTAGAAAGGGTCCTAATCCTTCTCAGATGGAAACTTCGTGGAGGAGACATCAATGCAGAAATAGGAAAGGTTGGGTATGGGAAGGTCTTTCATAATTGGCCCACTTCATGTCCTTTCTCCTTGGATCTCTATCTCGAATGTTCTAACACACGCTGAAAAAGCCTCCCGCCTTCATTCTTAACAGACTATCTTCCATTCTTGTGTCCAGTGAAATCTTCTAAAAACAGGCCTGATCATATTTCACCCTTAGATGAAAATCTTTCAAGAGCAACATGGTATCAGCATCCCCTCAGAAACAGACTTAATGTAAGATATATCTATACATGGAGGTAACGTGTAGGTGGATTAACAAGGGGGCTTACAGTGGCCACCTGCAATCAGGTGTGGGAGAATATAGAAGAGCTATTTGCATGCTGAAGATCTGAAGGATCCAGTCAAATGTCAAAAGTTGGAAGCTCACTTCAGACTCTTGTGCAAATTTTGGGAAACTGAAGGTCTGAGCTGGAAGCCTGGAGATGGATATCCAAAGGCAATGCCAAAAACTGCAGCTCTTCTGAAGAAATCGAAGCAAGACTTCCTTCTTCTTTCTCTTTTTACTCTATCTAAGCTAGCAGCCTACTTATTGGTGCCACCCACAGCCAGGTTGGGTCTTCCATCTGCATAAGTCCATCTCTAAACACTCCCAAAACTATGACACCAGCTAGCTGGGTGTTTGTTTCTTATACAAGTTGATGCCACCATTAACTGTTGCCTATGCAGAGCTTCGCTGTTTCTTCCAAAGGCCTCCTAAATGACAGGCCTGTGCCTCCAACAAGTCAAAAATAAAGTCTGACAAGCTACATGATTTATTGAATTTTGTGACTAGTCCTGACATAACATCTTTCTGTGTTTTTATTTTGTAGTTCTTCTTATTTGTTTTAATGTGAAAATGTTTTACCAACTTCCTAGGGGGATCAATTCATATCTAGAAGGATGTGCTACCCTTAACCTGTAGTGCTGAGTGCCCTCCCCTATATGCTCCCAGCTCCCTGAAGATTTGACAGAACTCTCCATCTCTCCACCAAGTTGGTCCCTTCTTGAGGAGGGGCAGAAGTGTCCTCCTATGATCCCAGAATCTAGGAGGCTGAGGCAAGAACATAGTGAGTTTAAGCCCAGCCTGAACAACTTATTGAGGCACTGTCTCAAAAAAAAAAAAAAATCTTAAAGAAGAGCCTGAGACTTAACTCAATTCAAAGCCACTGGGTTTATTCCCCAGTATTAGAAAAAAATGATGATCCCTACTTGACCTCCTGCTATGCCTCCTTGTCATTTCACACACTACTGCAACTTTCTTTATCTGGCCAATGTTCTATGTATAGTTCTCCATGTTTCTATGTATAGTTCTGTTATGTCATAGTTTAAGCAGGACTTAGCTTCTCCAGTCTCTCTCTGGTAGTATTGTGAACCATTCAATAGTAAAAGCTGAATTTGCTCAACTTCCCATTTATTATTATGTAACAAATTACTCTCAAAAAGCTAGAGGCTGGAAAGTAATCATTTTATTTGGTTCACAATTTTGTAGCTAAAGAGCTTAGGAGGAACTCCGTGAGTGAGCCATCTCTCATGCAGTCTCTCATGCAGTCCACAAGCATATGTCAGCTGGGGCTTCAGTCATCAAAGGCTGTCATCTGCATGTGCAGAAAGTGCCATTGACTGAAGCATTTATGTACAGTTTCTCTTGTCAGATCTCCAAAAGTGTCTGACTCCCTCAGAGAAGAAATCCCAAGAGGAGCAGGTAGAAGCTACACGCCTCCTCTGATCGGGTCTCAGAAGGCATTCAGTGTCACATCTAGCTACAGCTTATTGGTTACCAGTGAGTCTCAGGCCAATGTGGATTGAAGGAGTGAGAAATTGAACTGTGTCTCTTGATATTCACATGATAAGGGATCACGTGCATGGAAGTCGGTACTGCGATTCTCTTTGGAAAACACGGCCTCCATAGTGAGCATCTCAGTATTTAAAGCAGCACACCAAGAACACACAGGCTCTCAGTGTCCTCAGAACTATGCCTCTCCCAGGATATAATTTCACATGGAAAAGGAGTGAAATCTCCCTCTCCTTGAAACTTTCTTTTCCATAAGACACACTCTGGGTCTCCTCCTTTCTATTTGATGTTGACAATTGAGGCTGAGAGGTACAGAAAGAGGAAGGGGAAAGAAGAAATGCAAAGGAACTAGATTTCCAACTCCTGGCAAGATAAAAGAGAAATTTCTCAGCCTTACACTCACCAAAACCAGCTTTTATTCACCAACCCAAATTGATGGAGTACTTAGGATTCACTTTGAAAGTAGATTAATGGCTAATAAGAGAAATGTAAATCGAGCTTGATCTTTCATGTGTCCCCTCTGGAATCGTTTCTGTGCCCTTCCCTTGGGGCCTTGCTCTCTCCCTTCACCATTAGAACAAAGAGCTATTCCAGCCAGCTCATCTCTTACAGTCCCTGCTGCAGTTAGATTCTGTGATTTCATACCAGCCATCTCCACCCAACTTAGCACAGCATCAGCCTCCTGGGGAAAGGCAGCCTGTCATTCAGAGAACTCTCCTTCTCCAAAATCTAATATCCCCTTGTCTCCCATTAGAGGTTCAGTTATGGGAGCCTTCATAGCAGGTGTCATTAAATAGACATTAAGACCCAACAGGGCATGTTTTACGGGACCATTACCATATGCCTGATGTTTGCTGTGACAAATGGAGATCCAGCCAACCACACCATGTGATAACGGGCTGGGAAACACCCCCTGGGGTGAGGTAATGTGATTAGAAGATGAAGCTGTCATTGTTTAATGCAATCCGTAGAAAGGGGACTGATTCCTCTTTGCTGACTCGCCTTAAAGTCAGGCTTCACCCCGTTCTTCCTGGATGTGTCACACACTTGGGCCAAAGGAGATAGAGTCCGTCTGGCCAGCACTACCAGACTGAGCATGTTCCAAGGAATTTTGCATTATTTTTCAAGGACCAAGGGCTTAACTGCCTCAGTTTCTCTCAAGATGATTAGACTTTGTTAGCCAGAAGCACAGTAACAAATGTGAGACCATTCCCTTTCATCAGCTTCCCTACTGCATAGCCTGCATGCATTTATCATAACCAAGACATGAAATTGCTATGATATGATTAACTAAACTAGCAATGTTTATTTGGTTATCTCTCTTGTCCTTACTTATGTCCTTTGCTGTACCATGATTGTATTTAGAGAGACTGTTTTTGAAACCTAATAATCCAGATCAAATCCATAATACTTGGACTTGCTAGCCATACTCAGGGAAGGGACTGTATTATTTCTCCCAGGAGCTCCACTATGACTAACACTTTTGGGCTCATGAGCTGGGAGTCCTCTGCATTTCCAAGGATCTGGAGGGGAGCAGAGCGCAATGAGTTCTCTAAGAATTATACCTCACTCGGACTCCTTGATGTTAACAGAGTTGATTTCCTCTGAACTGACTTCCAGGCACATTGTAGCATGTACTTCTCTCTCCTCTTTCAAGTCTAGCCCTGCTGGCTTGCACTACTACTGGCTCAGGAGTACCATGGTGTGTCTCTCACTCGGGCATCAAGCCCATCAGGGTTTACCCTGCCATCTTACTACACAACCTCCTCCCCTAACACTCAAGCTTGTGGGGCAGCCACCTCCTGGAACATTATGCACATGGAAGATAGCTCTTGAGAGGTTTGCACCACCCAGAAATGAAGTACATCACACTCATTGGCTGAAACTACTCATAAAGCTTCACCCAACCTAAAGAAACTAGAAAGCACCACCTTCCATGTGCTTAGAAGCATGAAGAATTGAATTGTTTGGCAAACGGTACTCATTCGTGATGCCCGTTCTCAAGGTCCCATTCTCAAGGACATTATCAAAAGAATTACAAACCTAGCTGGCCATTGCAGGCAGAGTGACCTTGGGCTCTAAGGAGTCTGTATGTATACTTGGGGCTTCAGAGATGGTTGCAGAACATGTAGGGTGCTAGCTCAGGGCAGAGAGAGAGGTACATGGGATGGAGAAGACAGGGCCAGGGCAAAGATGGAGAATTCACACTATCTCCTAGTCTCAGATGCTCAGCCTGAAGCAAGGGACCATAAACTGACCCAAATAATCAGGACTCAAAGCAATAATACAAATCATAACGTATTCTGTCACTCCACCAAGATCGGGTATATCTGTACCAGTCACACAGTGTCTTCTCCAATTGTCAAGTCCCTCCTACACGCTGTCCAGGGTCATGTAAGATTTACTGAGGATTTATTTGTTTGGTGTCTTTCTGCTTATAATGCCATTTCGTGATATAGCAACAGGACCCACAGCAGGTGGAATGTTGGCCCCCAGAAAGCTGCATCTACATTCTAACTCCTACAACTTGAAATTTTACTTTATTTGGAAAAAAAAAAGTCTTGGCAGATGCAATTAAGTTAAGCATCTAAACATGAGTCATCCTGGATTACCCCTAAGTCTCTGATGATGGTCTTTAATGGAAAACAGGAAAGAAGACTCAGACACCCCAGGAGTCTGTGAGAAGGTCAGGCAGAGAGGAATTTTCCAGCCATGGTGCAGGAATGGCTGGAAAACCGGGAGCTGAGGAGGCAAAGAGTAAACTCTTCTCTATCCTCCGTGGAGACTGCTGCCCTGTGGGCCCCTTGATTTTGGATTTCTGCTTTCAGAACTGTCAAAGAATAAATTCTTTAAAGCCTTCAAGCTCTTGGCAGTTGGGATGCAGCCCTAGGAAAGAAATTGAGAGTTCTGCTTCTCAGAAGAGTTGGGCAACTTGTCAAAATCAGACAGATAACAAATATCGAGACAGGACTCTAAAACTGGTCCAGAAGGCTCTGAAGCCTAGGCTCTCAGGAGCAGAGAGGGGCAGTAGTTAAGGTAGAACTATGGGCTAGTAACAGGGTGCCTGGGTTCCGATCCCAGCCTTGCCCTTTGTGAACTGTGATTCTGGCCACATTGCTTAACCTCCCAACCTTCAATTTCTTCCTCTGTGAATGAGGATGCCAAAAACGGTCCTTCCCACCAGAGGTGTTTGAGTGAAAGACTGGAGGAGTACAAGAATGACAAGGACTGGGAACAGCACCTGGAACTGAGGGAACATCAGGAAAGCCAGGTTCCTGAGCCCTGCAGACTTCTTGCTCTCTGCTGCTCTCCTAACAGCACCCTCTTTCCATTTCTTCCCCAACACTTCAGCACTACTGATTGGTTTGCAATGGATAATTCTGGATTCTATGGACCATTCTGTGCTCTTCAGGACTTTAGTATCCTTATCTTCCTTCTCTCAATGACAATAGCAAGCCTTCTTCCTGACCATGGTCACAACAATCAAAAATCTCCAGGGCTGGGGCTTTATCTCACTGGTTCCAACACCTGCTTTTGCAAGTGCAAGGGCCTGGGTTCAGTCCCCAGTAACTACATACAGCAATGCTGGGCGTGGAGACTCACACCCACCAGCAATCAGAAACATCACAGTGCCAGGTGTGGTGGCTCAAATCTGTAATCCCAGCACACAGGAGGCAGAGGCAAGAGGATTGCTCTGAGTTCAAGGCTGAGCTCAAGGCCAGCCTGAAGTACAAAAGGGACACCCTGTCTCAAAAAAAAAAAAAAATCTCCAGATGTGAAATATCCTTTAAGAGACAAAACAAGCCTTTGTTTCAAAGCCCTGCCTTGGGTCTAGAGAAAGCCAGGCCCTGAGGACTCTGGCTACAAGTCTGCTTTTCATGACAATTCTGGTTCTAAAGTTGTCAGCAAAGCACTTTTAGAAAAATCTTGGAGATGCCCAGTGTCTTGGAGGAGGTCAAGCAGCGCCTAGATAAATGCATATTGTTATTGAAGATCTTGTTGTAGAATGCCAGCTCTATTTCCTGCTAATGGGAATAATAAAAATAAAATGGAAGTTATAATAAAAATATCCATCTCACCTAGTGATTCACTAAATGAACTGATAGATGTGAAGATATTAGCAGAGAGCTGAGCAGCTGTTGTTATTTTCACTGTTATTATTACCCCAGTCTGATGATCTGACCTATAAAATGATACAAAAGGAAAGCATCTATTCTTAATGACTTTAAAGGCCTCAAATCAAATTGGCGTGTGTGTGATGATCACTGTCACATAAAATAAAACATGGGCCCATGATGACAGTGAGAGGTGGGCATGTGTTGTGTAATTTAAAGGAACATCTTTACCAAGGCAGAAGGAAATAGTGAGAGATTTACGCTGATGAGACAAAGGTTCCTGAAAGCTGCACTTCTCCTACGGCCTGAAATGATGATATTTGCTGTTGGCAGACATAATTGAATTGGAAAAAGAGAGACCGTGCTCGCAGATCGTCACTTCATTTTATTCTTTTGTGGCCGCCATCCAAAGGGCTGGAGTGAGACACTTCCACAGAGGCAAGTCCCGGGCTCCCTCCTCCTTTGCCTCCTCTTCTGTGATGAGTCCTTTAGCTCCTAGAGGCCTAAAGAAGGTGGAGAGGAAAGGCTCAGACCTCAGGTGCAGGAGGTCTGAACTTGCACCTTGCTCTCAAAATGACCTTGGGCCAGCTGCCCCCCCATTCTGGTGCTCTTCTTTCATCTGTTGGAAGGAAATGCAAAGACCAGGCTGCTTACTCCTGAGAATGAGCAGCTCACCTCACTCTCCAAAGGCTGCCTACCACACCCTCTCCCTAGGATTAAGCCATGCTGTGAATTCAATAAGGTCCCATCCCATGTTACAAAAGAAAGAGAAGCTTAGAAAGGTAAGATGATTATCCTAAAGCCAGATGGCTCACCGAAGCCACTCTGCGTGGCTGTTCATGTTGTACATCACACAGGGAAGCCCAGCCAAAGAAGACAGAATTTATATTGTAGACAAATCCTCTTTTATGACAGTGTACATGGACATAGTGCTCCCAGGCCCTCCAGGTCCTATACTGGCCAGTCCTTCACAAACTTGCCCAGACATCCGTGACAAGGCTCTCCCTTGAGCAACAGTGCATACACACCTCCTCGCACACACAAGACTGTGTCTTAACTGAGTCCTGACCATACCCCAGCCATTCCCTGAAGTGATTCCTCTTAACATGCTGGCTCTTGGTGGCCCAATCCCATTCTGTCCCTCACTCACCACCAAAGTCACATCAGACTCTGTCCTAAGGAATAATTTCTAGTGCTCAGTTTCCCTTTGCTACTGCAAAAGGATTTTATAAGGGTTCTACAAGTAGTATGTACCCTGGAATCCTTGTACACTGTGGGAAAACACAGCTTCCATTGAAACCTGAGGACTGATCTCCACATACTTCCCTGCCACCAAGTTCTATCCCAAGGTGATGGCAGCCTGCCAGGTACCAGCTATAGCCATGTTTCATCAGGGACCCCACTAGGCCTGGTTGCTGCCTTTGCCAACCTTGTTACATTTCAGTTTCCGTAAGAAGAAAACCATCTCCCGGCCCACTCCATGGAGACTGATTCAGGCTTCTTCGTTAGGGCAAACCCAGCCTGGGAGGCGGCAGCATAGGTCACTTGCTGGCAAGGTTGCCATGGAAATAATTCACTTTTATTGAATTATTCATTTGTGTCATCCACCTAGAATGTCCCCCTAGGCTCACAGCTGTGACAAACAGACACTTGGACAGGGAGATGTGTAGCCAGTAGACTGTCACATGTCAGCAGCTCTTCCTGAGAGCTGCCTTGTGAGGGAGGAAGGCAGGGATCATTGGGCCGGAGTCCCAAATTCCCTCATCAGCCACAGGGAAGAGGGGTCTCTAGTGACAGTGCACACTCGGGCTCCAGACCACCAGGGCTCAGGTCTCCTCCTACCCTCTCCTCTCTAATGAAAAACAAGGATAGGCAGGTGCCCACCTGACCAGGGTGGTTCTCATTACTGTATTACAAGTTGTGTGACTGTGGATCTCCATTTCTCATCTTTAAAATCAAGACACCAGACCAAATACTTACTAAGGAGCTTCCAGCTTTGATATTCTTTGCCTTTAACAGTGAAGCCAAATGGCATCTTCTTGCCTTAGCTACCAATTTTCTCAACACAAAATCCATTTCTCTCAGAAGACTTTATCTTTTTCCTAGCAGTTATAGGTCATGGTTGTAAACTGAGTATGTATTAAAATCTAAATAATTCTGGTTCCTAAACAAACAAGTTGATTTCACAGTCAGGGAAAAAAACTAGATCTATTATCCTTTGATTCCCCAGGGATAAAGGGGTGACCATGGTGTGCCCTCAACTTGATAGGTAGGTAATAGTCCCTAAAATCCCACTACCTTCTTTGCAACCCATGCAGATCTTTGGGGCTGCTGGCAAGGCTTTCATATTTCTCCATAGAATGAAATAAAGTCACCAATGAGGTTTATATTTTGTTGGCCTTTTTTATGTGTATGTTTGTTTGGGAGTTTTGTTCATTTATTTTGGTTTTCTAACCTAAAACCAAAAAATAATTTTCTTTTTTGAGATGGGGTTTCACTTTGTAGTTCAGGCTGGCCCTGAACTCAGCCTCAAACTCACATCACAGCAAACCTCCTGCCTCTGCCTCCCGAGTGCTGGGATTACAGGCGTGAGCCACCACGCCCAGCACTGTGGTATTCGGTACTGGTTGCTGCTGGGCATGAGTCTCCACACCCAGTATTGTATGTGGTTACCGGGGATGGAACCTGGGCCTTTGCGCTTGCAAGACAGGAGCTGGAACCAGTAATAGTGTGAATTCTGGAAGGACATTTGCTGATGTAGCCACATTTGGATTCTCCATCACACTCCTCCCCACCACCATATCCTTTCACTGAATGAGTTCAAGGTCAAGGTTGTCTTACTTTCCTATGTTGGTTTTACGTCATGACAGTCCCAATATAGTCAACTCTTCCCTTGATGTCTACCCCAGGACACTCACCTAAGGTCTGTTTGTGTCATGAACATTGTTAATGGCTCCTGGAAGTCTGGTGAAGGCTTTTCATAGCAACAAAGCATGCAACTTGAAACTTAGTAATTATGTGTCCCCATTTTTCAAAGATGTCTTGACCATTTCTCTGCCTCTGGGCCCAGCCTCCTACTGGGCTGTGCTTTGTGCTTTTATTTTTCTTTCTATTTTCAGCTCTATTGCTCTCCCTCTAGCTCTTGACGGGCCCTAGAGCCAGGAGCTCGTCTCACTTTATGAAGCAGAGCAAGTCAATGCCTCTCTTACTCCACCTCCAAATGCATATCTAGGCCACCCTCGCCTGCGGTCCAGTCTATCTAAGGGCTTGGTCAGCTCTCCACAGGGCACTCCCCGTACAGAACCTGCCTGCCCTCCTTAGATAGAAGGTGAGGCTCAGTATAGCAGAGTGTCTCTTTCTCTCTCCCTCCCTCCCTCCTCTCCCTCGCCCCCCACACACTCATATACAAATACATAAAAAGTCAGCGTGGAATTACATGCCTCAAAATGGTTAACAGTGGCAATTTCCAACTACTGATACTTTAGGTATTATTGTTTCCTTCGTCTTTAGATATTTTTATACCATTTGAATTTTCTAAAGTGAGCATATGTCAGCTCCCCAGGCTGAGCAGGAAGAGGGGAAGCAGTTTTCATTTGGAGACGGCCATGTCCACTTTGATGCTGACCCCCCATTCAGTGCTCCCTGTGGCCTTTCCCATGTGGCCCTTGCATATTCACTGAGCGCCCACACAGCACCCAGAATCAGCAGACTTTGCTCTTCTTTCAGGGTCTGACTCATCTCTGCACCTCCCACAGGACCAGCCTGTGATGCCACAGAGGAACAAGCAGCCTCCCCCACACCCGCCAGGAATGCCCCCCCCCCAAAACTTCCCCCCAGCCCAGGCACTTTGAGTGCTCATAGCAAGGGACCCTGAGCCTTTCGAGGGCACCCTTGCTCACCTATTTTAGGAGAAACTGTTGAACTAACTCACACTTAGGGAACAAAAGTGATGTGGACCCAGAGGACCACTCCAGCAGGCACAGCGGAGGAAGACCAGGGAGATCGGGAAGGATTTCAAGTTCCTAACTCCTACCCTTGCCAGTTGCATGGAACAGAGCTTCTGTTTCAGGATCTTGAGATGACCAATTATCACTACTGTCTTGTTGAAGTGGCAGGAGACTGGTAAAGTTGTCCAGAAATTCATAAAAGAGAAGAGAACCCACGGTCTAGATCGGAGGACTGGGTGCAGTGTCGGCAGTGAGGCTTGACAACCAGGGGAGTAGACTTCCAACTCCCCCCTCAGCTCCATCCCCAATCTGCCCTGGATCGCTGCCCAGTGACCTGTCTGTAGCCAGCATAAATCACGTAACAGGAATAGGGTTTGAGACTCATCCCCTATGATTTCTGGCGCTGAGCCCTCCGCCATGAGTACTCAATACCCTTTTGTCAAATGTAGCTCTTATAGAGTGACTCTGCCCTCTCTCTAAAATCTCCATTCATCAAGAGCCCTCTGCAAAGCAGGCACCATGCCATGTGCTTTACTTATGTCAGAGCCTATTAAACCATCACACTGAGCTTCAAGGTAAGTGTTATTGCCAATTTTTTATAGATGAGGAAACTGCATCCCACAGAGATTAACTTAAGTAACTAGCCAAAGGTCCCACAGCCCATTAGTCAGCTATTGTGGCAATAATGTTATGTAACAAATAATCCACAAGCTCAAGAGATGACAACAAGCATTTACTTCTCGCTGACAGCTATGGCTCCTATGGGCTTGGTACCAGGCTGTGGTTGGTCCACTTAGGGGCCTCCACATCCCACTGGGATAATTGTTACCCACCTCATTCTTCTCAAAGGAGGTAGAGAAAGCAAGATTCCAAGCCAAGACATGTAAATCCACAGCAGTCTTTTGAACAGGTGCACTGTAATAGGCAAGGGAAATATATCTCACATCTTCTATCAGTAGGTCTGGTAAGGTTGCATTGCAATGGGTGCACATACATCATTTTAATGCCAAGAGTAAAGAAATTGGAAAAAGGATATAGTCTACCTACATAGCTCATGAGAGGGCATGCCAGGAACAAGCCTGTCCGTCTGAAGAAGAGTTTGTTTTGGTTCCCAGTTTCAGAGATTTCAGTCCAGAGGATTCTGAAACAGAAGCATGACAATGGAAATGCAAAGTAAAGGAAAGCTTCTCACTCCTTACAGATAGGAAACAGAGGAGGGAAAGAGCTAAGGACAAGATACGCCCTTCTGGTTTATGCCCCCCGGCGATCTACTTCCTCCAAGTGGACCCTACTTTCCAGAGAGCCTCTTTGGCTAAGGACTCCTGAATGGATCACTTCACTAATGAGATTGGCAACCTCATGATACAGTCACCTTTCTGGGTTCCACCTCTGAACATGGCTGAGTTACTGCATACAGGAGTCTTTGGGGAACACTTCGGGTTTCAACCATAACAGTATCTTTTATATACGAATCGGCAATCTCCAGACTATTTCATCCAATGTATAGTACCTCCAACCTCTGATGAGTGAACTCCACCATCAGGAACATTAATCGAGGAAAATACTACTAGGTTCTGCTATATTTTCAACATCTGGGGTTCAAGACACCCTAATCTCAGCCTAAAAACTATAGCAGACAGCCAATGTCCAGGGCATTAAATTGAATGCTCTGAGTTCTGGTCTCAACCCTGATGCTTATCCTTTGGCCTTGAATTCCTTATCTCTATAATGGACTTATGCCGTTATGTGAGTCCAATAGTCTTCTCAGTGGCACCTTTCCTGAAATACCGGCTGTGGTACTCCAATCTCAATGTTTGGTTCTATAGTAGTCCAATGTTACCTGTTCTCATTCTTCTGTGTCCAGAGACCTCAGTCTTCTACCATAGGAAGAAACAAGGCAATTAGCAGACATGAGGACTTTGGATATTATTCACTGTCTTTCAAGCCAAAAGCAGGACTGAAGCTAGATTTCTAAGTCTAAATGGAGCACAGAGCTGTCCACTTCCAGGACTTCCTCCAAAACACCTCCTCAGGATTAGCCTGGACAGTCACTGAAGAAAGGGACTAGATGTGTGGGCCTGGAAGACAGAGCAGACCAAGACAGAAAGGTGTGGAGCCCTTGCTACCCCAAGCAAGAGGTTGGGAGCAGCAGCACCACCAGGGGGCATGTTAGGAATGCAGTGTCTCAGGCCTTTCCCAGAGCCTGAATCTGAGTACTTAAAAAGATCTTCAAGGCACTGGTGCACAGGCTGTAGCTTGAGAAACTTGAGCACAGCACATCTACCCTTCTCTCCAGTCCCTTCACATGGTTTTGGCCCACTGACTCCTGGTGCGCCTTTGCTACTAGCCGCCCCCATCCTCCTCTCTTTGCCAGAAGGCTGCCCTCGAGCTAGCTGTAGGAGGTGTCTTTGGCTGTGGCACAGACCGCCAGAGGGCCTGGAAAATTACACCCACTCAGGGGCGACTCTTTACTCAGAGCTTCCAGAACTTTCACTATTCCTTGGGGCCCTTGGGATCTCCATAATTTGTTCACTCTTAGGCCAAAACAACAAAAAAAATAAAACTAAGTTCCATCTATTATGTAAAATGCAGTGCAAACAGTTTAAGTAGTATTAATATCCTAGCAATTCAGTGGCTGTTTGTGAATATGCTACATAAAAATAAAACAGACAATAACCTGTTAATTTCACTCGTAGATAACCACAATTACTTACTGATGTGGGGGCCTATTGAACACTCTCAGAATCAGATCAGACACCACCACCCTCATTTCCTGCTCTCCATTGATTTCCATTAGGTACTTGCTTTTAATCCTCAGCGCTGCTTAACACCCAGTTTCACAAATATTTGACGTCATTCAAGGGAATGTAGGTCAATCTAATGTGGAAACGGCAAACTGTCTTGAGACAGGTCTAGCAGCTGTTGCTGTGCTTTCCTCCAAAAATTAAAATATCCCACAGCACCTAGGATGCCAGGGCACACAGTGTGAGCTCCATGGCCTGACCTAAAATTGAGGTCACCACAATCTAAATACTCCAGCTCTCTTACTGTGATGGAGACAGTTCAAAGGCACGACCCCATCCACCAGACTTCGAGGTCGAACCAAAGCTGCCTTCCTAGGGCCGTGGCTCGGGGTGATACTATTACTTCCTCCATCTTTCTTTGCTTTCTCTTCCTGCTCCAAGCTCCCTTCCCCATTCATCTTCTGATTTACTCCAAGGACCTTCCCTTTAAAAAATATCCTTCATAGGAAGCTTCCTCTCAGGATCTGCTTCTGGGAAGCCCAACCTAAGAACAAGGTGACCAGAAAGATGTGTGTTGGGAACCCATTAGGAGGTGATGTCATCACTCAGGGGACAACATGGCTCCCTTTGCCCTAGACGTGGTAGTGGCTGAGGAATGCAAACCAAGTCCAGAGTTGCCAGCGAGGTGAAATTAGCAGCCTTGGTCATTAATTGGATACGCGGGATATAGCGACCTCAGACATCCTAGTTTCCCCTCTAATAGCAAAATCACAACAGCCATGGGAAGACAAAGAGTAGTCTAGTTTTGTGGGGAGAAAAGAGTGAGCGAGGCTGAGCTCACACCCTAAAATCCCAATTCTAAAAAAAGGAGGAGGTTGAGCAGGCAAGCTTTTCCACTCACTTTTTGGAAAAGGTTTTGTTTAAATATTCGCTTGATGTGCTGTTCCCGGCTTCATTAACCCTCCTAATAATTATACTAATTACTGCACATTCAACGCATAAGAATGTGTCAGGCACTCCGACTTGTGCTTGGCTTCAGACTGCAGACAATGCGTGTTGCCATTACACCCGGAAATGTTTTAGGCAAACGAAGGCAGCACCTGTTGGATATCTTTGCCAGAGGTGGCACCGCTTGAGAAGGCAGCACACATTCGCAGCACTGGGACCTGCTAAGCTGAGCCCAGGAATCAAAGCTCTGGTTCCTTTGAGGGGAACAGGGACAGTGCTGTCTTCCTACCACGTGTTTCATCTCTTCCTCCCAGTAATCAAAGCCATTGGAATTGTTATCTCCCTTCTACAGGAGAGAAATTTGAAGCGTAGCTAACTTTTTGATTCATTGAACACATTTATACTCTTCTGAATCCATTTTTGTGTCGCTATGACATTGGGCGATTTGTGAAGAGCAGGAGGCTTTGTCTTGGTTTTCACTGGTGCACCACAACGCAATAGCAGACAGCACAGAGAGAGGAGGGTGCCCTGAGGGAGCCCAGCTCTCTTTGGAACAATCCACTTTCCTAGTAACTAATAGCCTGATCTCCATTAGAGTGGGTTCTCTTGACCTGCTCCTGAAGATCCAGCCTCACCAATCCCATCATTGTTCTAGTTGAATCTCAGTGTGAGTTTGGCTGGGGATACCTACTATTATGCCAGTGACTCCAAGACTCCACAAGCAAACTCCAGCTAGCCCATTTCCCCTCACATTATGGTTAAGATCCCGAATGGCCCCTCAAGCTTCCGAGGTGGCTTTTAATGCCGGCATAGGAGCAGCTCTCTAGTGTCACTGCCTACCTTCCCACTGTGCACCCTCTACACTGCAGCCGGCTGGGCCCAGAGTGGAGCTGCTCTCTCCTCTTTTAAATTGTGGTCAGCAGCCATTGTGTCACAGAATGAACTACGACATCTCCCTTCTCGTGGGGATGGACAAGGAGTCCAGGCTGCATATTAGCCCTAAGATAAGGCGAGGGGTAAGCAGTGAGGGCCACATGTGCCCAAGAAGGCCTATATCAGGAGAGAAAGTTGAAGCAAAGAGCAGAATGGAGCAAGCGATCCTGGTTGGAGGAACAGGTTGCTGTGTGGCAAAAGCAGGCACCAAGAAGAAGCAGTAGCAGGTCCAAGGACCTGGAAAATGCCTGATGATTATGTGACAGACGGCTCTTGCCCACAGCAGCTGGATCGGGGCCGTGAAGACAGTGGGAGCAGGCACAAGCCAAGGAGGAGCAAGCCAGGAGTTCATCCTCCATGGAGCAAGAAGTCACTGCGGATCTGACCTCGAGGTGACACAGCAGGAAGAGGCAGGAAGAACTGAGGGCATGGCTGTGCGTGGCCAAACTCAGCACCTTCCTCTGCTTCCCCACCAAGCTACTCCTCACAGAGCTAGTCACTAAGTGCTGGAAACCCAGAAACAACATCCTATTCTGGAGTCCGCTGATTCTGCCCAAGCTGTATCCCTCCATGTTAAGACAGGACGCAGCTTCCTCCAGTGCCCAGGGTCTCCAACATAGCCAATGTCTGGCATGTTGTCTGTGCATGTGTTCACCGTAAGTCTTCCCACCTCCACCTGAGCTCCTGTTAAGAGGTACAGCCTCTCTCCCCTTGTGCTGCCCTTGTGTTTGTTTGGGCTCATGTAGCAGAAGTGACCTTATGTCTGTTTAGGCCTAGAGAACCCTGGAAGCTCTACTTTTGTCCCTGTGGAGTTCTGATTCTCAGAAAAAAGATCTTCCTGCCCTGCTAATGATTCCCTTCAGGAGGCCCCTAGCAGAGCAGCAGAAGCTTGGAATGTAAGAGGGAGAAGCCACCAAGATCCTGGAGGCCCAGTTGCATGGAGCCCAGGTCCTGCCACACACTGTGGAAAGAGATGACCTGTCCCCACCAATGATGAAACCAGTGCTGCGTTAAGCCACTGGATTTCCAGGTAGACAGACAGGACCACAGGTAACAACAGCAGCCTGTTCTCATAACACAATCTTACATTCTCTGTTTGGATCCATTTATCATAAGGCCAGTTATATTAGCTTGATTTCCTTCCTTTCTACATCCTCAATGTTCTGACAGTTGGAGATGTTATAAACCCAGAAAGAGATTGCCCTTCCAGGCCAGCCATGTCTTCGAGCAAAAGGCTTTCATGTATAAACCAAACAGTCAGAGTCTCAAAGTCCTCAGCTATTACCTTACCCAACTCTCACACACCAAGACAATATCTTCCCTGCCTGGGTCACCCCAGTGTCAAGGATCTCCTTGAGCCCCCTGGAATTATTCAAACAAACCAAATGCTAAACTGACCTGCACTGCATTTCCGAGAGAAACTCCAACAATATAGTGCTTCTCCTTGCTACCTTCCATGCCCTGTCTAGCCCTGTTCCTGTACCCTCCATGATCAAAATGAACTTTTTGTTCAAGGGCACTGATCTCTCTGTGTTGGTGCTCAGCCACATTTAGAACTTGAGACTCAGGCACAGAACACAGCCCCTTTAATTCTCTGGAAGGCACATGTGTGGAATCACTCTTCTTCGAAGCAGATGAGAGACTAAGAGGCAAAGGGGCAGGCAACGGCCTCATGGCTGGGAATGGACTCCAGCCATGTGCACAGTAGTGGGGGTTGGGGGTAGGGGGTTGGAGGTCCTGAAATAGCGTCTGAGCCATGCTGAGCCAAGGAGGATCTGTGGCTCCACAGAGAGACAGACCAAAAGAGGGCCCATAGTGGGTTTGCTTTCTGATTCTTCCCCAAGTTCAGGCCAAGGCAATTTAAGCAAGGCTTTGCTCCTGCCAATCACAAAGAGCAGAGGGCAGTCGAGCCACACCAGGGAATTCTAATGAGCTTGTTTGTGAGGTTCTGCATCTGGGCTTGGCAGGGAGTCCCTGCTCCAACACCCAGCATCACCCCCAGGTCATGACACAGTGGTGTGCTAAGCTGGGCAGCCCAGGGCAGGCAGACACAGGGTGCCTTTGTGCCAGCCGGCAGGAAAAGACCTTCTGGTGACTCAAGTTAGAAGAGCTACCTCTCTGGGCAAGCATAACCTCTTGGGTATGGGATTTGCCAACATTCTCTGGGGCAAAGAGAGCTATCCCTTCTCCAGCACATGAACAGCACACTCCAGAGTGTTGAGCAGAATGGGCACCAGAGGGCACCTTTATAGTATCTGGACTTGCACAGTTGCATTCAGCAGGCTTGTCTGCACCCAGGGAGCTGGCACGTCAGGGTCTCAGGTCAGCCTGGAACTGTGTACCAGAGCTCCGGTGAGAGGTCCATACAGCCCTGCGAGAAGCAGTGCGGGCTGATTTTAACAAGTGCGGGGAGCCTACAGGCTGACGTCATGTGGGCCATACTTGTTGTGAGCGGAAGAGCCCATAGTGGGGGCTGGAGAAGGGTAAGAAAGCTTCCCGTTTCCTTCAGCTTACTCCCGGTCTTCCTGTGAGTCACGGGGAGTTCACGTCCTTCTGTAGAATGAAAGCTCCACGCTCTGCCCCCAGGAGAAGTCATAATCCTAACCAAGGCCCCCACCCCAGGGGGTCAGGAAACCCCGCAGCCCGGGGCACAGGCAGCACGGCCTCGGTTTCCCCGTTCAACTGCTTCCCTCTTCACACCCCTCGCTGCCTCTCCACCTGCCGTTTTCCCGACCAAGTCTCCATGGGAGGGAGAGTTTTGAGAACACCCAAAAAACCCCGGCAGATTCTGGACCTGCTTTCCCTCCGCATCCCAGCAGAACACAGACATCTGAGGAGAGGCCAGTCGCTCGTCAGTTCCCTGCACAGCCCATCGCCACCTCGTGCCCTCTGTCATAAACCTGAGGCCAGAAAAAAATAAGTAAGTCTATGGGCATGTTTCCCTGGAGGATCTGCCAAGACAAAATTGCAAAGAATGAGAATGTTTCTGGGTTATGTGTGGGAAAATTAGCGCAGGCTTGCATTAACTGAAATTCAGTTCTTTATGTATATCAATTCCCTTTGATCCTATTGGGATTCGTAGCAGCAAGAAAGACACTGAGCAACAGATTAATCCGAGGGTTGTCAGCGACAATGATAAATTGAGGTTTAAAAGCCTACACTGAGATAAATTACTATTAAAACCTAGGCCTCCACTTACCCATTAAGTCTGTAGAACCAAGAATTTGTTAAAACAGCAGGTTGTCTATAGTGTGTCTGCGCACACTCCCAGGATTTGGATAGTGGCTCCAGTGTCCCTGGAAGCGGTTTCCCTTTGGTTTCCTCTGCTCCTGCCCACCCTTTGTCCTTACATAGTCTCCATGTGAGGGGAGACACATCTGAGTACCAGGCTTGGGAATCCAGCCTCCCTGGGCATCTGTGGAAACCTCAGATGGCACAGCCATGACCCAGTGTTCTATCTCCCCCCGGGGTTGCTTTGATCCTAGGTTCTCATTTCAGCCCCTCCATCATCTACTCCGTGACCCAAGGCTTCGATGTCCCTCTTGGCTTCTCCTTCCCCACCCCAACTCAATCACAGCTGCTCAGTTCCACGTGGACAGACTCCGCTCTACCCCAAGTCACTCCCCAGCTTCAGATCCTCATGTGCTCACTCTGGGGTTGGCATCGCTGCCACCTTAGAGGGCTCTCTGGCTCAGGTAGCTCAAGTCTCCTTCCACTCTCTCCCCACCTCCACGTCCACCCTCCTCCGGTGCCATCCACCTGAACCCTGCTGCAGGACTTCTGATGATTCCCCACAGTACCTAGACTACAGCCTCAACTTTGAGGCTTTTTGTAGTCCAGCCCCTCACTCAATGCCTGGTGAGTGCTGTCCAGCCAGCACTCCAAATACTCCATGTCTCTGAAACACGACCCTGTTTGAAATGCCTCCCCCCAACTCAATGTGCTAACAGCTTAGTTGTCAGTTGATGGGCTATTGAGGAGTGAGTGGATCGCCAAGGCCCCAACTCCATCAAACAGATTAGTCTGTTCAGGAGATTATAATTTGATGGTGTTATGAGAGGTAATAGAAACAGGAGATTGAGCTTGTTAAAGGGAGTAAATTATGGGGATGTGACACTGGGGACTAGTCTGGTCCTCCTGGGCCCCTCCTACTCTGACTTTTCCCCCTTTATCTCTGCTTCCTGGCTGCCAGGAGATAAATATCTTTCCTCTGTCACACTCTTCTGCCATGATGGCTCTGCCTCACCACAGACCTCAAGCAGTGAGGCCACATGACCACAGGCCCAAGCCCAAAGGCTTTTCTCCTTGGAATTGTTCTTCTCAGATAGTCCTGGAGACAGAAAGCTGACTGACATTTCTGCTCTTGACCTTGCACGGTGGGACATCTGCTCCACGCTTCCCTGCCGGTGGACCTCAGGCTCCTCTGTGGAGCTCACACTGACACAGGACGGCGCTGCCCCTCTCCCCTCCCCCACACCCAGCATGTGGCAGGATTCCTCCACAGTGCAGGTTCCTGGGTCCTGATTCTCTCTGGCGACCTTGAATCCTGGTCCTGAGGGCATGTGCACGTGTATGTCCGCACCCCGTGGCACTGTGTTGGAGGTGGGAAGACGAGGAGGTAAGGTCAGAAAGATGCACAAGCTGCAGAAGGATGACACTGCCTACAAGATGCCGGAATCTTACCGTGTCACTGCACTGTGAGCACTGAGATCCTCAGAGCCTAAGGCCCCAGCCCCATTTCCTTCTGTCTCGCCCCAGCAGACTTCCCGGTACCTCACTTGCTCATCCCTGGAAAGCCCCAGGGTTCCCCAAACACCATTACAAGCACATTATCCTGGTACCTCATAGCTTCGTCCTCTGAGGAGGCAGCAGGGAGAGGAATGAATTCATATTCGTTTATTCCCAAGATTAACATACTGAAAGCTTCCTTCATTAAAATTGCAGTACTGCACGTACTTCCTAGTAAACTTGGAGACCAAGGAAGCTATTCTCCAAGGGATAAAAAGTAGTTTCAAGATGAAGGCCTTATCTAACTCACCATATCTGATTTTTCAGGCAAAAAAAGGAAAAGCTCCATTCTATTACCTGCTCATTCTCTTTCTCTTTTCTTCTCCTCCCTCCCACTGCCCTCCTACTGCCTCTCTCTCTCTCTCTCTCTCTCACCATGCTCTAACTCCATCACAATTTTCCAAGTAACAATGGAAGAGATGACCTTAAAAGTAATCAGGCACTGCAATTTGGGGGTGAATATTCTATTAGTTCCAGACCAGGGATTCCTGATCAATATTGCCTTCTCAAGGCCAAACAGTGTAACAAACCTTCTTATTAAGCAATTCTCGGTCCTGGTCCTATTACCAACCACTGACGGTTAAGCTACACTTTAATTAATACCTGCCCCTCCACTCACTAGAGCTGCAGATCTCCCCAGATGGCTTTCAGCCCCCTTCTCGTGAGACCAGCAGGAGTGTGATTATTGTGGAAAGCACAGGAAACTTGATTTAAAAGACTGGCTCTTGGGTCCTGGATCCCAGGGGCTTAGAAATAGAACAATAGACCCTCACAAGTGGAACCTCCTCCCAACAGTCATGATTCTGGGAGAGCAAATGTCCCCCCAACCCTCCCTCCTGCACACAGACATTCACACACTTGAGATACATGGGCTCACTTCCTACCTCTCCATCAACAACAATCATCCCCTCCTTACACACCCTCATCCCCAGTCTGCTCGTCTTCAGGGTCTGTAAGAGACCTCATTCTTTCTGGCCGTTAGTGGGGGGGGGTTTCCTCCTGAGAAGACTCTGACTGGTTGGCCCTGTCTTTGTATCTCAGACTCTGTCCTGTTTTCAAAGTGCCAGCTACACATTGCTCTAGTGTTCAAGGGTCTCCCTTGGCCTGCAAAAAAGTTCCTGTTAGTTGATGTTTGAAGGTCTCCACAGTGATAGCAGCAGCACCATTAATCACATTTGCTTTGTGTTTACTCTGTGTTGGCCCTGGGCTTAGTACTTTAAGTGTGTTTTTTTTCACTCCTCGTCTTAGCAATATGAGAAGGATGCTCTTGTTGTTCCATTTTATAGCCAGTGAAACTGAAGCACTGTAGTCTTCAAGTAATTTGTTCTCTAACAAAGTCGATCTTCTGTTTGAGACTCAGGTCACACCTCCTGGGCAAACTTTTATTGACTCCCTGGACAGCATGTTCAACTATGCCCTGGGCTCGTTTCACACGTCATATTTACATGTTCTCATTTCTATCTTCATTCCTGGGTACTGTAACTCACTTACTTGTTAATCTTTCACAAATCTGCTCTTTGAGCTTCTCTCAGATAGAGACTGACTACATCTCATTCACTTGGGAAGACCCAGCCCTTACCCTGTATTACACCTGCCAAAAATGAAGTGTTTCTGAGACTAACTCTGGTCATTGAGTTCCCAGCATAACTGCTGTTTCTCCAGAGCTGCTCGGCACTCCCTGCCTCATGCAGTATCTAAACCCTACCTTCTGCTTCTCATTTGCTAAGAGGAGACAGAGAGCACCAGCAGCAACAGCAACAGTGACCACTGCAGATCCTTAGGTAGCACTTAGCATGACCAGGCATGAGTCCTGAGGAGGACTTTTCTAAGATGGTCTCTGTGAAGTCCAGCGTGAGCCTTGCCCTATATCCTGATACAGAGAAAATACTCCAGACAGAAGGACTCCCGCTGCCCCAGTCTTGGCCTGGGACACATGATTAGGCCCTGAAAACAGTACCTTTTTGGCTAAGGACTTTGCTTTCAAATTAACCATGAGAACAGAAGCAACCAGAGAAGACTGCCTCATTCTGCCTATACTTCATCAAATCTCCCAGCCCATGTGTCTCTATACCTGAAAGATGATAATCAGAATGTCTACAGCCATGTCTGAGATGATGACAGTAAGAATGGAAATTAGACCCTGAGGGGTGCGTGGGAAAGTGAGCAAGATAATTTCTGAAATGCACATGGCAGAGGGCCTGACCTGTGAGGTGGGTTAATGCAGTTACCATGACATCTCAATAATGGTAATCAGTACCCATTGTTCACTAGCATTGCTCCAGGCCACCTTGACATGTGGAGAGGCAGAGTTCAGTGACAGTGACTGACCAGCTACCTAGACCCAGAGCCACCCACTCACTCACCATTATGGGCCCCTGGATAACTGAGAATCCCCTCCATCTGCCCACAGGTGGTGCCCACTTGTTCACTGACAAGGACCCAGGGCCCCCTGGCTCCAACACCCCATTATCTTCTCTTCCATCCTTCTCCTCAATATTCAAGTATTTTTAATTCTGACACCAACTATTCAGGCATTATTGTAGTGCTTAAGGCTCAGACTAATGACTATACCAACACATGCTACAAGCCATAGGATGACTCAAAAGTAGAGACCAATCTCAGTTGTATGGATGTCTTGTGCAGAAAAGTCATTGCTAGTGACTTGAGTGGGAATAACAGATGTTGTCTGAGTAATTTTCCTGATTGATGGGTGTGAGTTGCTTTTAAAGAGGAACCTCCAGCCTCAATGTGACTTACAATGACTCTCAGTACCTGATTGCATGGCCCTCTCACAACACACCAGAACCAACCTGGCTGGCCAATACAGCAGCACGGAAGTAATGCTGTGTGACTTCCAAGCTGAGGTTCTGAAACTGTCATTTCCATCTTCCTTTCTCTCAAGCTCCTCTGTTTGGGGGCAACTGATCAGCATGTCAGGGGGGCACTCTAACAGCACCACGGTGACAGAAACCTCCTGAGGATATCCAGCATCATCTTACTCCATCCATGATGCTATAACAAAGTGCCATAAATTAAGTGGCTTATGAACAACTGAAATTTATCTCTCCAATTCTGGGAACTGAAGTCCACAATTAAAGAACCGGGAGACTCGGTACCTGAAAAGCACCTGCTTCTTGGTTCTGAAGTGGCCATATTTGCATGTTAATCTTGCATGGTAAGAAGACAAAGGTTCCTCTCAGGCCTCTTAAGAACACAGACTCCAATCATAAAGTTATCCAAGGGCTCTACTTCCTAAGACCGACATTCTGGTGATAAGGATTTCAACATGTGGCTCTGGGAAGATACTCAGCGTCACTATGCAGGCTGTGTGAGTGAGCTGATCAGAAAAAGGACCTCCAGCTCCAAATAAGCCTGTGAGTGAGAGATCTGAGCCGGGGCTGTCAAGCAAACTGCTCCCAGACCCCAGCCTGCAGACGCAAGGGCACACTAACAGTGCTTTAGTGTGAACCGTGAGAGACTGTGTGCCACTCTGTAGGCTTCCTGGGCTATCTCCCCATCCTCATCCTCATATCCATTTTATAAATAAACATTAATTGCTTTTGCATTCTGCAGAAATGGCTCATTCATGTACTCATTTCCATAGATGCAGATCAATAAAAGTATAGACAGCTTTTCTCAAGGTGGAATGTGAATACCACTTACATGAGAAACAGTTGAGGGTAGCTAGGGAGGTTGAACAGATTAGACATTATCAAACAAATTCATAGGAGCAGAACTTTGGTCTTCTCCAAAATGTGAAGGTCTTAGCCAATGATGTGCCCAACTTGGAACTCAGTGCTCAGCAGAAGGCATGCCTTAGGATTGGAGCTGACTTCAGGATTTTGGGTGTCAAGATGCCCTCAGCAAGAGTATCTGGGTTCGTAAGGGGACATTGTCTCAAGTTTCTGCCATGTGTGGGTTGGAGAAAAGCCTTAGGTATAGGTTGCAAGATTCTCCGGCTTCCAAGACCTCCCAGTCTTGGATACCATACAACTCTTCCATTGCCTCACATTCATCAAATCTCAGGCTGCATTTTGCCAAGTTAAACAAGTGTATATTTTTAAGAAGAAATTAATGCATATGTTTCTGATTCATCTTCTACGGAAACTATCAAAATATTGTGTCTGAAGTAAAGTAACATCTAGAAAAGACTTTGGATCGTTTTGCCAGTTTTTTTGTATGTCTTCACAGGATTGGATACCGGCCTCACCGCGGCAGAATCTTACCAGTTGAAGCAGCACCAGTTCCTCCATGAAGACTCCCCTGGCTGTCCCAGCTGTGGAGCTCAGAGCACAAGGGCCTCCAAATCAGGGCCACATCTGGTGGAACCATAAACAGACTGTAAACTGCTCCAGGAGAAAAGCTAGTCACCCTGCTTGCTGAGTGTCACCATCATGCACTTAGCTAGGTTCACAAGGTGTATAACGGGGGCTGTGTGAAGGAAGGCTGGACTGGCAGATGTAGAGGTAGAAGGGGCAGTGGTAACCAGAGCTTGGGCCTAGGAGAGATTCGGTCTCTATGTGCTCCGCTTCTCAGAGTTGTTCTTTTCCTTAGTCACACCCTCAGAGGTGATACTAGTAGGCTGACATGTAATAGTCAATCCTGTGTTTCTCCCCTGCTGGGTCAATGATTTTCCTAAAGCAGTGGAGAGACACTGGGTCTGCCAGCTACAAGTAGGCTCTGGCGTCAGCTCTAATATGATTCCTGTCCCCTGATCAAACCAGATCCTGAGCATGGCCTTAAAAAGCCAATCTCCCATCCATGAGCAAGGCCTGGCCTGCTGAAGGCTAAAGTTAACTTCAGCCCTCACTGAGTTCTGAACGCATCCACAGCCTGTACTCAGCCCCTGAAACATGCCACAGTCCTATGTGATGGTTCTGCACAGCCCTTCTCCTCAGTGAGGCAGGTAGGGACTCACTGCCCTCTTCTTAAGCCCTCATTTCTGTTCACCACTCTGCTAATGGAGTAAAGATCCTCTTCGATGTCTGTCAAACTCCTCATTCTCACAGGCCAGGAGTTGACCCTTCCACTTTAGAGATAGATGACAAGCAAAAGTCACATCTCAAACAGGAAGTGACACATCCTTTTGGTAGTAAAGTCATTCTATAAAAGAACTCTCAGGGCACAACATCCTCGGTAAGACCTACCTCTGGCCACCATTCTCTGGAACCTCCTCAAGCTCTTTTCTTCACTTCAAGATACTTCTCAGACCTCCTGGGCCCAGTCCATAGCCCCTAGCAGCAGGAAGGAAGATCTGTGTGAGGAGAGGTTCTCACTGATAAAATGACCACAGTTTAGACTTTCTCTCTTTGCAACAGGTTCCCTGTGGCTTTGCCCTCCAGGGCTGCTAAAACTGGTTCTCCCTGCAGAGCAAGCTCACATTATTCCTCTGAAGCCAAAATTCAGGGCCATTTCTTTAGTGACAAGATTCCACTACCAGGCCAAAGGTCAAGGCACCACACAGCTCTGGCGCTTCACAAAGAACAATGCCACAGTTCCTTGTGCATATCTATGTCGTGATGTCCCAGCAAAGCACTAAAGCAAACCTGTGCCACAAGTGGCGGGTACATGATGTTCATGCAAGAGGACGGTGCCTTCCAAATGTCCTCAGAGAAGCCTGGGAGGAGTGCTTAGGAGAGGTCACAGGTTGGGAGGTTAGTGAAGTCACGCTCAGGGGAGGAGGAGCCTTCCCCAGTAAGAAGCAGACTTCCCCACCAGCAGGATGAGGAGCCTCAGGAAGTCTACATCCTATTGGATAAGACTAAGAAATGATACTCTTGAAGAAATACTGCCCCTGAAAATCAGACTCTTTTGTGGCATCAAATATCTCCAGGAAGAGGCCGGCCTCTATATCTCTTCTCTCCTGTGTAACTGTCTGGATGTGGGTAGGACCTCAGCTGAAGCAGCCTCTCACAGTGAAATAAATCCCAGGAAACCAATTCTCCGAAAGGCCTTTCTTGAATGCACATCCCAGGGACCCTCTTCTCCAGTGAAAAGTTTATAATTTTGTATCCTTGAGCCCAGGATGGGTAGGCTCATGACATCTCTTCGAGATCTTTTTCTTCTGGTACCTCTACAAAGTAATTGTTTTCTTTGTAGTGACACTAATATCTTCAGAAATCATCTTTTTGATCCCAACTTTACATTATCTTCTTTCTAGCCAAGATTTAAGTTTTTCAAATTCTTCTACTCTGCATTTTGTACCTAGTACTCACTGTAAATTTGGTTAAAACCAGCCAGAAATACCTATACCACAACCTAAATATTAGGCTGCTTTGAAATTTTCTCTGCCAGATTAATTAGTCCACCACCTTTAAATTTAACCTCACACAAAATCTTAGGACAGCAGTCCCCAGTCTTTTTGACACCAGTTTTGTGGAGGACAATTTTTGCACAGATTTGGGAGCAAAGGTATGTGGAGGAGGTTTCAGGATGATTCAAGCATATTACATTAATTGTGCATATATTTCCATTATTATTACATTGAAGAACATAATTAAATAATCATACCACTCATTATAATGCAGAATAAGTGATCAGCTTGTTTCATTGCAACTAAATGGCCCCATCTGTGGATGAAGGGAGACAGTGACATATGAAATGTGTTACTTATATCCAGTCTACTTTGTAATCTCATTTTGGTTACTGTCACTGCAGAAAAGCTTGCTTTCAGAAGGACAGCATATTTGAAACAGGAGCAGGCTTTTTCATGCTTTTGTGGAAATATCAGGATATTCCACCATGACTTTAATCCAAAATAGATAGATATTTGGAATTATTTCAGACATACTTTTAAGGTCAGTATCATTTCTGACCCCAAGCAGTTGCTCCTCTTTTAGAACAAGTAGAATTGGTTCACTTGGCTTATTTATCCCAGTTTGTGAGACTTTGTGATTGGAAACTAATGCTGAAATTCTTCTGGAAGCTAAGAGAGATAATCTTGTAGCAATCGAGGGAAAGATGGCCCTCCCATAATCTTTTTCAAAATCTCTGCTAAGGTTTAAAAATGTGTAAAAAAAAAACTTGTTGAAAATTCCACCCAACACTCCCAGCTTAGCTTCAAATCCACCCACTTTAGCTGCCGACGTGAACACAGTTGTGACTCTCTTTTGAAGTGACAGACTGAGCTCACTGAATAAGTTGAATACATCCCCAGAATAAGCAAGTTTTGTGACCCATTTTGTGTCACTGAAATGTGCCACCACTGGTGACTGTCTTTCTAAAAGAAATCTCTGGAACAGTTCTCCTAATTCAAAAACTCTGGCCAATCTTCCTATTGAATTCCTCTCAGAAATGCATCTCACTTCTGTATATGACACCTGTCTGCTCTCTATCTATGAGCAAGCATGAGTGAAAGATGTGTACTTTACTGTGACTGAATAATTTTGATCACATCATACAAAACATTGTTAAGTTCAGGTGATATTTTCAGCTAGCCAACATTTCTCTGTGGATGATGCAGTGTATACCTTCACATTCACAAGTGTCTCTTTGACCTTAGGTGTGAAACTGGAAACCCATCCAGTCACAGGAGTCACTCCATCTGTACATATTCTAATATAAATTTTGATTCAGTTTTCCCAATATGTAGTCATTCAAAGACTTGAACAGTTCTGAATCTGTTCATCCTCGTGAATCAGTTTCATCCTCCTGAAAATATATTGTACAAAACCAAGCATTGTTGCCTTGCCAACATCAATAGACTCATTTACCTAGACTGCATACCACAATGACTCATTGATCCTCTCTAATGATTTGCCTCAGTATTGTCTGCTGTTTCATTAATTTATCTAGTTATGGTGCTAGTTGAAAGAGAAACATATGCCACCTTTTGAACTGCACCCTATCCTAAAAGATCATGACAAATGTCCTCAGCGGCAGGCAAGATCAACTCTTTACCAGTAGTAAAAGCCTTCTTAGGTTTAGCAAATTCAGTTAGCCATTCAGAATGATGCTCTCAGTGCAGATACATTTGATGAAGTAGTGACCCTTCAATAATTGTTTCTGGGGGCTGGGGATTTAGCTCACCTGCTCACAAACACAAGGTCCTGAGTTTGATCCCTGGGACTAGGAAAAAAATAAAAATATTTTAAAATAGTTATTTCTGTTCTTAGTATTGATTTTTTTTTCCTTTGAAAACACCAAAGGCTTCTCTTTTAATGCAAGGTGTTTGGATCTCTACATGTCAAAATGTTTTGAAGATTTCATGGCTTCTTTGGATAGCTAGTCACCACATATTTCACAGAATATACTACAGAATGCAGATCACCTGTTTCAATGAACTCATAGTTTAAGTGGAACTCAGTTTCTTTTCCAGCATGCTGATCAAATAGGACAATCTTCTGGTGGAAGGAAGAAGTGGAGGTCTGAAAAATTGGGACAGTCTTCTTCACAGGCCCAGGCGTGAGAGGAAGAGATGCTTTTCCTTTATTATATACTCATGAAGATGAACTATCGGCGGGCTAGTTGGGCTGGGAATGATTTCACAGCCCCCTCCTTGTTCCCTTCACCTTAATTCTCCCCATTCAATTTCACCCTTCACATATTTAGTTCACAAAGATATCTCTTTGCAACTTTTTTTTGATGGTTCGGACACAAAGATAGTATGTTCAGACGTGGTCATTTAAAGTTACTTCAATAGAAAAACTACTTACAAAGATATAACCAAGTCACAAGGGGTGAGTGCAAGACTATGGGGCCAATATGAAGGCTAGAAAAAGAAAGATACTCGAACATTGTGTGGTAAAACCTACAGTAACCTTCTCCCCTTGAGTATGGGTAGGACCTTTGGCTTATTTCAAACAATGTAATATTACAAAGCTGATGCTATGTCACCCCCGTGACTACCTCACCTCATGACGTTGATTATGTCCTAATAGATTGGAGAGAGAGAATTTCCTTCTGATATTAAAAAAAAAAACACTTATATGTTAACTCCTTGGAGAGAGAGATAACGAGCCCCTGGCTGGAAACTTGGCTGGCCTCTAGCTCTGAGATCAATCTTTAGCCACGAGCCAGTGAGAAGCTATAGTCCACAGCCATGTGGTTGCACGGAAATACACTCTGCTGACAGCTTGAAGGAGCTTGGAATGAGCATGTGTTGTTCTGCCCTCAAACTATCAGATGTAAACACAACTGGTGGGTACCCAGGTGGCAACTTTGTGAGACCTGAACCCAAGACTCAGCTAATACAGTTTCTTTATGTACAAACAAACAGAAAAATAAAACTTTCTTTCAAGAAATGTATCTCAGTGTCAAAAGGTAGATGAATAAATATTAAAAAAGATTATATACATTGCCTCTGATGAGGTATCCAGATCTGGGCCAGGGAGTAGGTAGTAAAATGCTACCTACACTTCTGTGTCATTGTTCAAATACCTCCGGTAATAGCACATTCATATATTACTTGCATACTTAGAATACTAATAATAACAACAAAAAGGTGCTTACCCGTACATATATAATGTCATTTTATGATCAGGGTATCCTGAAAGGCATTAATTCTACTTTGTTGGTAAAGCAACTGAGACCAAGACAGGGAAGGTGACTTGTGTGCACCTCAAGAACTTATCGACACTATGTCTGAGAGAAGGTCCCTGGGTTCCTGGCTCTCCACACACTTTCCTTTCCCTGAATCCTGGCTGCTCAAATTGGCTGTCAAGTGAGGATAGATCCAAGTCCCTGTAAGGACACTTCCATGCTAGCGTTCCGGCCACAAATCTGCAGGCTTACTGTGCCCCTCAGCCATGGCCTGACCAATTGTGACCCTGTAAATTCATATGCTTAAACCCTGATCTCTAACCCAATGGTATTTAGAAACGAGCCTTTGGAATATCATTAGATCATAAGAACAGAGCCCTTATGAATGGGATTAGTCCTTTCTATGATAAGGCGTGAAAGAGCTGATCTCTGCCCACCATTTGTGAGGCTATAGAAAGAAGTTAACTGTCAGCAAATCAGAAAGAGCCCTCATCAGGAAGCAAACCAATCAGGTTCTGGGTCAGGTCCCATCAGAACACTGGTAGGTGTCACTGCTGGATCAGTTGAGGAGATGAATCTCTTATGCATTATTGCTTTAGCCAACCTTGAATGTGATGCAGATCAGTACTTTATTTAACAGACAGAGAAAATGAGGCCTATAGAAGAGAGTCCAGGCACTCTGCTCTGAGTATGTAGAGCTCAGTTTCTTCTGAGCTACATTGTGCAACAGGCCTCAAAGGAAGGTGCCTCGGGGTCTCCCCTCCTGCAGCACAGACCTGCACTGAGGAAACACAACTTGCACAATGGGGCTCGAGCCTTGAGCAAGGACGGAGAGATTCTGTGTCCACTTGAAAAGAAATCCAGGTGCACAATCGACCCCCCTCCCTGAAAGGGGTTCAGCAGAGCCTTGGCTTACCCAGGCCCCAAGACATACCTCCAAGGGAGCTCAGAGCCTGTGGTAGGTGGCTTGTGTACATTTCACAGGTTTTGTTGATGGGGGCCAGTGGGAAGGGATTTGTTGCGGAGTAGAAAGCCAGGTATGGAAAGGAGTGTTCGTCATCCTTTGGGAGAGTCTGTGGTGCTATGTGACTCAGTCTGGGGACAGCAGTGCCAACTGATGTAATCGAAGAAGGCTTTGGGAAAGAGATGATATGGTCCGGGCCAATTAGAGGGGTCAGCCTGGAGGAAGTTTATGGAGGAAGGCATTTAGGGTTCAGGCTATAATCTTCATCCAATTCTGGGTTTACAGATGTTTATGTTACTAAGCTAATTGTTTTTTAAATGGAACAATGCTGAAATCAGTCTAAAAAATTAAAAACTGTAAGATAAGTTAGTAAGTTATTCTGCTTTTCTTTTTCAAACAAGTTTCTATAGAAAAGCATGTTTTGATCATATTCTGTGGCACACAGTTCTTTTGTTTGGTCTACAGGAGAACAAAGAATTCTCCAGGAAGAGGGCAGCAGGATGTAGCAGTGGGTGTGCCATGGGCTGGCCTCCTTTTTCCAAGAGTGCATGATCCCAGCAGCCCTGGGACTCTTCCCTGCTCTGCTGGCTTCTGACTCAGTCCCCCTTTTCTGCTGACCCAGCCCAAAATTGTTGTATTCGCATCATTCATTTCTCAGTGGTGCCAGCAGTCTTTATTGTCAAAAATGTCTGTATTTGGCGTTAATCAGAGCCCTTGTCAAGATTCCCCCCTCCTTTTGTATCTCATTGTCCTCAGGGGGAAAAAATTTATTACAAGCATCATTTTACACAAACCTCCCAGACGTGCTGGGATTCCACAACTCAAGAAGCCACCAGCTTGGCTTCTGCTCAGCGTCCAGTAGCCAACCATGAAAGACAACAGGAGCGAACAGTCAGCTCTGTGGAGCTGTTGCTTCCAGGCCTCGTCAGCCACCATCTTGCTGTGTGCCCTGGAGCCAGTTGCAACCCCTGTCAGGGCCTCAAGCTTGCCGTCTGTGGGATGATACATTGCAGATGCTCTCTCAGGGTCGTTTCATCTCATGCGGCTATAATTTTATGATTTTCAAGAATAACTAGAATCATTCAGGTGTATGCATCAGGACTGTCCATCTCTGAACCTCTTCATCCCTCTACGGCCGACTGAGCTTTCTTACTGTGTGTTTGAGCACTACAGTCCCCTGCTCTAAACCTTAGAAAGCTTCTGAATTCATGGGCTGACATTCTGAGTCCTTCCCTCAACTTCAGCCCCTCCTTCCTCCACAAGCCGTCTCTGCCACACTTCCTCTCTTGTTGCAGCCACCAGCAGGAAGCCTGCCCTTTAAATTATCTTCATTCCTCTTTCACTTTGCAAATGCTTTTCCTTCTACCTAGAGGGCCCCTCTCTCATTTAATGACTCTTATTTTGCCTTAAAAGTCCAGTTGAAATATTAAAGTCTTGCGGAAATGCCAGGTAGAATCTCTGCCTCTGCATGGGGCTCTCCTTGCCCCTATGTCCCCCCCAGGGCACTATCTTCTGCATGGCCACTGTCTCTGGACACCAGACCACAGCCTTCCTGGGCAGAGGTCATGGTCGCAGCCATCTCTGTGGCTCTGCTATTCAACACATGACTTGCTGTGGAGCTTATATGGTTGTATGATGAGGACACATAGGGAGGGCCAGAATTTATCCAGACAAAGCCAGGAAATCTGTCTTAACTCCGGTCCCTCAGAGCTGGTGGCGGTGTAGGAGGAACATGGCTTTGAAACTGTTCACATGAGGTTCAAACGCTGATGCTGTCACTCAAAGTGTGCACTTAGAAAAGTCACCGAACTGCACTTTTCTGTCTGCAAAATGAGAATAAGGAAGCCAACCTTGCAGGCTGCATTGCAAGTTAGAAGCACGAAGTGCCCATCCATGGTAGGTACTGAATACATGGTAGTCGCTTATTGCTCAGAACACTCATTCAATCTACTTTCCACCCATTCCTCCACCGTCCATCTGTCCATCCACTTACCTGTCTATCTTCTATCCATCTACTCATCCACACATCTGTCCTTTATACAGTCCAGTGATTCACCTATCCATCCAATATTTACTGAGTGTTTCTTAGGTGCTGGCAATAGAGCTAGACTGGGAACATAGTAGTGAGCTCTCAGGACAAGACAGCTCTGATATATTCTCATTGTCTCTTGCTTTCATTTTTGAGGGTATGGCCTTGGTTTCTATCTCACCTTTCTTATTGCCCTGACCTGGTGCTACTCTGAGCTAGTGAGATGATCAGCCTAGCCAGGCTCAGGCCACTAGAAAGAGGAGCATTGCTTCCCTCTGCACCTGCTTTCCTGAGGTACGTGGTTTGGAGTTTCCTTGAGGAGAGCCACAGAAATGGAAAAGAAGATGCAAGAGAGTGTCAGTCAGAAAGGAAGCATGGGGAGGCTCTCCTGCAGTACCCCGCCACCCTGCCACAGTCTGTCCCTGAACTCACCACCCATGTTCTACCACCAACTCCAGGTAGCACCTAGTTGATCTTCTCACTCTCAAGTATCAATGTGGCAAAGTTCTAGAATATTCTTGGCATGTGGTAAACAACGCAAGGTGTCTACCTTCACTATGCTGCCATTTAGTAATCAAGGCAGGGACCTCACTGACCTCAGTTCAAGGTTAAGGAAGCAGCCTGAGAGAATGGGGTTTCCTAAAAGAAAATCTAGCAAGAGACAAGAGGTACCAAACCCAGTGGGCCAGCTGGCAGACCCTTTCCCTCTCTTCTTCCACAGCAAAGAGCTGAGGCAGGCTCCTTAAATAAATACGTGTCTTTACTGCCCTGGGCTCTGGATATTGCTCTCAGTCCAGCAGCATGGCCAGGGTGAAGATGTGGGGATAGAGCTCATGAAAGCTCAATGCCAGTAATTGTCCTCAGTAACAGTGAATGTCCTGGCCAGAATGGAAACCAAGTGTCCTGAACCCTCCTCTGCCCTGTGCCATGTTCTCAGCACCTCAGGTGTCTTCAGAGCTCCCTGCTAACCTGGCCCCTGAGGACAGAAGGATGCATAAGACAGAGCTCCCTGGGCTCCTCCCTAGGCTTTGTCCTGCATCCTGGCCCCCAGGGAGCCCTCTGAGGGCGTCACTGTGCTTTCTGCACACAGTTCTCCAGGGGGGTCCAAGACCCCCAGAGGGTTTTCTGGCTACATCTGCTGGTGCCTCACAAATACTCCTGGCCTAGCTGCCTTTTGCAGCAGAGCCAGGCTGGGACCTTTCCTCTCACCTGCTTTTTTTTATTCCCTCTAAAGGTGACTTGATGACACTGTTCAGTGAGGCCCCATCTCAAGCTTCAGTTATTTGTGATTTAATGAGGAGCCTTTTAATTATAACATCTGTTGTTTTAATTACCAAAGGAATTATAATGAGGCTCCCAGAGGAGACCACTGCCTGAGCAGAAGCTGGAGAAGAATTCTCAACACCGGAGGGCCCCGCTGGGTCCTTGGCACGGTGACTACCACAGAGCGTGACCCGTCACGGAGAGCACTTCATCTTCATTTTAATTAAGCTTTAGGGGTGAGGCAGGCGGCCTCCCAATTCAAGGGAGCCGAGCAGCCCAGATCCTGAGAGAAACTCTGAATTAGAAAGTCTTTAGTTTTGTGGCTGAGAAGAAAGCAAAAGACAAAGCCACCATGTGCCCATCTGGGGAGGCACACATCTGTCATTTGGTAGTAGGGTGAGGAACCAGCACGTGCCACCCCAAAGCCAACTGTGAGACAAGAGCCAGACCAGCTGACCCCTCCTGTTTTAGTTTTTCTCTAAAAAAATGAAAGTGATGCTGTGCTTTCCTCTCCCAAGAAAACAATTCATCCGTGGTATTAGACTATGGGTTTAGAGTATGTGAGAAATGTTCCCACCCACCAAAGAAGACTTGGCATGTTGTGCCATGAACATCTCAGACACGGAGGGTCTATAGAGGTAGTGGGGATGTTGACCACAAGCATAATGATGCCACATTCACAGCTGTGTGAAAGTGACTGCAATTCTGAGATGTCAATTATCATGATCACTTTCCTCATTCCTGGGACAAAATATCCAACACCTGCAACTTAAAGGAGAAGTTTCTTTGGGCTCACATTTTAGAAGTTTTAGTCCTGCTGTGGTTGGCTTCATGGTGGAAGGGCCTGGGTGGAGGAAATCTGCTTTCCTTGGGGCAGTCAAGTAGCAAAGAAAAAGGGAGGAGCCGGGGAGAGACATGTGCCTTCCAAGCCCTGGCTCTAGAGATCCATCTCTTCCAACCAGGCCCCACCTACAAGCAGCGCATCTCAACAGGTACAGCAGCTGCATGAGGCAGTCACCTCCCAGAAGCCCTGCCTATGGCTACTTGAGGCTCTGGACAGACATCTAGATATAAACCATAGCACAACTAGGCCCAGTTTGTTACTCCTGCTGGATCTAAGCCCTGTGAAGTCTCTTCTTAAAAAGGATGAGTCTGTCTCCCCATTGAATTTGGAAGCCCTTGTAATGTTCTGTGTTCAGTAAAATTCAGCAGACATAATAATGTGGCCATTCCAATCCCAGGTCTCGGAAGGCCTTGCTTACGTCAGCCTTCCCTCTTGTGCCTGGGCCAAGATCATCAGAACACACCTGGGCTTGACTACAGAAGATGAGGGCAACATGAAGGACAGCCAAGGTCATTCTAAATGGCCCAACACTCCACTGGCTTCCAGACGGGTGAACAATACCCCCAAGATGAGCACAGCCACCTGGATAACATCAGGTAAAACAGAGCAATAAACAATGTTGTAGGCCGTGAGGATTGGCAATAATTTTATGCAGTGTCCTATGCCAATGCTTACTGGGTAAACTCTTCTAGGTTCTGAAGTAATTGAGAAAAAGACATGGAACTGATAGGTAACAAAATGATGCTCTCTCCACCCTGGTGAGACTTGGCTGGGAAGTACTACTTGAAACCTGTGAATAGAACCTAGATCTCTACCTAAATTGCATGTAACCAAATTCCCTGGCACACCGAGCTAGACTATCACTTAGAGAGGAGGAAGGAAATAGCCTGGGGTCACAGTCATCCTGATTAGGGAAAGAGCATGAGCCAGTGAGACCAAGCTGCATGTGCCCGCCTTACAGCAGGGGACAATTTCCCTCAGGGAGGTGAAGCCCAGATGCAGAGACAAAGACACAACTCACATGCTCACAATTCTAGGAACAGACCTACTATTTTCATTTTTTTATGAGCCTTGAAAAAAATACAGGGCAAGGGAGGAAATGCCTCCTCCCAGAGTGATCATGGACAGAGGTGTGATGATGGTGATGGTGATGGTGATGAAAAGATTGTTAATAATTCTGGCAACAGTGATGCTTCCCATCAGCAGATTCCACTAATCAACCCTCTCAGCGGAGCTCTTTGTGTCGGTACAGCTGAGCCCGTCCAAGCAGCAAGCAGACTGTCTGTGTGGACTCTGGGCTGTGAACAGTCTTTTCACTTGTAAACCCAAAGCAGTCTCAGAAGTTACCTGATGGCACAGGACCCTTGTGCCCCTGCCTTTGATCATGCTGTCCCTAGACCTTCTCCCTAGATATTCTCCCCTATCTAGTTCAGCAGGTAAGCTATGACTACTCCTTCAAGACTCGGCTCACACACTGCCTTGTCAACGGCCCTTTAATGGATGTAGTCCACCTCCATTAGATCACATGCCACGGTCTCCTGGATCACCATGCTCCAGGCCACAGTGAGTGCTCCATAAATGTTTGAAAGCCAGTTAATTTATCCCTGACATTACTATCTAGGGATGGAGGTATAAGTCAAGAAAGGAGGTAAGGTATCGGGAGAGAGGTTCCAGGTGTCATACAAAGACCTGCAGGGTCTGGGATGTGGGTGGAAGGGGTGGGTCAGTGGGTACAGCAACACTGATTCACCAGCAAGTCTCCGTATTTTCTACAATTTAGTTATTTTTTAACAGAAGCTGTTATAATTTTAACAGAAGGAAGCAGGCAGGCCTCACCCAACAGGGCATTGATGTTCTGTAGCATATTTTATTAAGACTGATCAGGGCTGAAGGTCTCTGAATCCTCTAAGGCAGAGGCAGAGGGATGGGGAAATTACACAGCAGCTGCAGCCTTTGAAGCTTCACTAAGAAGCCGAGGCCAACCAACTCCATGGTGCAGGTGGCTGGAGAACACCGGATATGCCCTGTGTGTGCTTTCTAGCCAAGCAGGAAAAGATGGTTCCTCATTAGCCAGGTTAGACAAATATTCTTCCACTAGACTTTGGTTCAGAGAATGGATGGATGCTAATAAACCTAGCCATGGAGTGAGCTGGTGCCAAGGTATTGTTCTGTTATTAAAGGCTTCCAACATTCACACACACCACACACCACACACACACTACACACATACACACACACACATACAACACACATATATAAACATACACACATCACACACACACACACCACATCACACACACACCACACATACACATCACACACACACCACACACACGCATACCACACATACACACACACTACACACCAAACACACACACAAACACACACCACACACATACACACACATACCACACACACCACACACACTCCACACACATACACACACACATACACACACACACACACACACACACACACACACCTCTTATACCATGCAGCAGAGAATACTGGAGAGGAAAGAATTATCTTTTTTTTTGACACAGGGTCTCACTTTTGTGGTTCAGGTTGGCCCTCAGCTCAGCCTTGAACTCAGCAATCCTCCTGCTTCTGCCTCCCAAGTGCTGAGATTATAGGCATGAGCCACCACGCCAGGCATTGTGGTGTGTGGTACAGACTGCTGATAGGCATGAGTCTCCACACCCAGTATTGTTGTATGTGGTTCCTGGGGGATGAACTTAGGACCTTGTGCTTGTAAGGCAGACACCAGAACCACTGAGCTAAATCCCTGGTCCCTTCTCTTTGATGTCTCTTTTTCTGATCTCACTTTTTCTGATCCAACTCCCCTGACTCCATCAGTTACATGGCAGCAAATACCACAGGTTGAATTCTATTTCACAAAATTGACGGAAAGGAGTAAGGAGAATAAGGAGAACTTCCCCATGTCTATTGAGAGCCTTCCTCATGACAGACTGTGTTGTGTGTGAGCTGCTAGAGTCAGATTTCTGGTTGTGTGTGGGTAGGTAACGGAAGTGTGCATTGGAGTCTATTTCAGGCTCATCACCCCTTCTCTGGTGCTGTTCTGATGCCAGGTCTGATGTATGCCATGAATTAAGCACCTTTGTTTTGCTACTCCCTTCCAACACGATGTTTCTGCCTTGAAGCCAGTCGATCATGGGATGAATCTTCTGGAACCATGAGTCAAATTAAACTTTGCCACCCTTAAGGTTCAGTGTTGAGCTGGCATTTAGCCTAGTGGTTCTGGCACCTGCCTCCCAAGCACAAGGTCCTGAGTTCAATCTCTAATACCAAAAACAAGCAAAACAAAAAAACAAAGCAAAACAAGTTTTAGGTGTTGAGTACTGTGTCCCATCTGTAGGCAAACTGACTAATATATGCAGTTTGTTCATTGATGTCTTATTACTCTTTTTCTGATCAATCTTTTTGAGGTTTGTTAAAACTTTACCTTTAAAGTGATTACAGATTGGTTCTGTAGTGCTTTCATTATTTTCAGTTCACAATATTTGCTAAGTTTCTGTTATGATTTGCTTTTTTTAACCCATAGATAATTTAAAAGTATGGGATTTTTTAGTTTCTAAACATATGCTTAACTCATCTTTTTGTTGCTGATTGCTGATTTTATTGCATGCCAGAAAGAGGATGGTGATGAAGATTCTTTGAAATTTATGGAGACTACATTTGTGGTCTATACTTTCTTGTGGCCTGTTCTTTCGCACACATTCTCTGTCAGATTCAAATGTATATTTACATGCTTGTATCATCAAATGCTTCTTTCAATCTATCAGATTCTGAGAAAGATGTATTGCAATCACCCACTATGTTTGTTGATTAAACTTTTCCCCATAATTAGTTTAGTTTTTGCTTTATCTACTTCAGTGTGAATATTGTTGGGTTCACACAATGCAATGCCTGCCACTAATACTTTTAGCACTCTTCATCTTAAATTCACTTGTCTGATATTAATATTTCTTTCAAAGGGCAATTATTACTGGTCTCTTTATTTTTAATATTTTTTGTCATTTACTTTTCAGCTGTTTTGCTCTTAAACAGTATAAGGATAGTCTTTTTAAAATCAAATTTAAGAATATCTTTTAATGGATAATTGCAATAGGTTTGTATTTATTGTAGTTGATGATATACTTACATTTGTTTCTGCTATTTTTTTTTTTGTTTTCCTCATTTTCTCTCTTAAAAAAACAACCCTTCTCTGTTTTTATTCTCTTGATCAAGTTCTTTATTGTTTTTGCAGATACAATATTTTTCTTTTCTGGGATGAAAATTACACATGCTACTTTAGGCTTTTGTATCTTTGAATTATTAACAAACATGCTTTTTTAGCAATTTCAAGGGTAAATATGTAAATACAACCATTTACTCAACCAAGACCAGATCCTAGTACACTTAACTCCCTCTAGCTGTCCGCCCTTCCCCTCTCCCTAAACGATGTTTATTTCTTATTGTTAGAATATTTATTCCAGTTGTTGGCCCGGCCCCACTCCTGAGCATAACAAGGTAGTCATGGAGAAAGCCAGGTAGACAATGACTGATTTCTTGATCCATCCCTCAGCTTCTAGAAAACATATCATAGACCAAATGTCTTTTAAACCACAGAAACTTACTGCTCACAGTTTCAGAGCTGAAAAGCCCAGGACCAAGGTGCTGGTGAATTCACAGACCGGTAAGAACCAACCAACTTGCTAGTGGACAAAGGGATTTTCTTGCTGTGTCCACTGGGTAGAGAAGTAGGGCAGTCCTCAGAGGGCTCTTACATCAAAGCACTAATCCATTTATCAAGTTTCCACCCACGACCTAACTACTTTCCAAAGATCCCAGTTCCTGACATCATTACCTCAGGTTTCAAGATTTCAACATGGATTTTGATGGCACACAAATATGTAGACCATGACTATCACCCAACTAAATAAAAAGTTTGAAACATAAATCAGATTGAATTATAGAAAATTTACGTTCTCATTTTTTCTCGGAGCTGACTTTGTGAATAGAGAATGTTCCTCCTACTACCGCTTAAGCCCATACTTGTTCTGAGCCTAAGAGCATTCCTCGAGAGGTGATTGATGGTTATCTTTCTGGATTCCAGGCACAGGACACAAGACAGAGAGGACAAAATGAAACATCAGGGAAGAATTTCTGAGTGAGGAAAACAAAAGCAGCTCAGGGCTTGGGATTTAGCTCAGGGGTTCTGGTGCCTGACTTGTAAGTGCAAGGACCCTGGTCCATCCCTGGTAACCACATACAACAATGTCAAGCATGGTGACTTACACCCCCCAGCAGTCTGTAGCACATACCACAGTATTGGTGTGGTGGCTTACTCCTGGAGTCCAGAGGAGACAGAGGCAGGAGGATGTCTGTGAGTTCAAGGCCTTCCTGGGCTCCATAGTGAGCTCAGGACCAGCCTGAACTACAAAGCAAGATCCTGTCTCAAAAAAAAAAAAAAAAAAAAAAAGCAAAGCTGCCCCAAAAAAACCAGAGCTGTGTTGGTCAAGTCTCCAGAGTGAGCACAGGGCTCTCCTACTGAGCATGGCTATCAGAAGACATCAATGGTAGGCAGACACACTCCATGACTGTGACACCCCCAGACAAACACTGGGACATTCATAATCATATCTGAACCATGGAGACCCCAGAGAGTCCTGGCTGCTGTAACTACTGCTCCCTAATCAATGCCAGACATAATGTCTCTTGCCTCAGAAACTTACAGAAAAGAATTACAAAAACAATCACATAATTATCTTCACTTCCTGGCAGCTCCCAGTCCACTTCCTTGAACCCACCAAAAGGCACCAACCACAGCCCAACCATTGGTGTCCTTACTCATCTCTTCCTCCTGGAACACTCACAATCTTGCTTGCAGTGAGTGTTGTATTGTGACAAGTGAATTAGGCACAGCTTGGTTCAGCTACACAAGGGCTCCTGTTGGTCTCTGGCTGTTGGCATGGACATGAAAGAGATGGGATGTGACTCCAGTCTATTGTCTGAGAGTTAAGATATTGAATTCTGCTTGAATGAAACTAAACTCACACAGTGTGTCCATGGAAGGAGTGAGGAACTCCATTTCAATGGTCTGATCGTGGAACTACCAACTCTACGTGTCAGAAAATCTAAACGGAAGGGGAAAAGGAGAATTAAGTCGTGTCATATAACTGGTACCAATTCTCAATGTCAATTGTGATCATAATGTATATATAAAATGTACAAGTAAAATCAATTTTTCAAATATCTAAGAAAGAAAAAGAAACTAAATTGTTGCCTTCTGGGCCTAGTGTTGCAAGGAAGCCTTATGTCCTTTGCTTTTAGCCTAATAGGAGACTTCCTGGAAAGCCTTGGTCTCATCCTTTTCTGTCATCCACGAGCAGAAAGGCAGAACCTAGAGCAAGAGTTACCCTCATGGAAACCTGCCAGGGGCTTGGCTCATGTGCTGAGGGCACAGAGTGCAGTTTCTGGAAGGGTTTTAGTCCAGTTCCTGCCTTTTCATAGCCCGACAGGAGGCTGATGGAGACCAAGGCAAGAGTTCAAGAGCAGAAGACAAACACAAAACTGACTTGTGACCAGATAAAAACTAATCCTCGTGGCACAGATGAACGTGTCTCTGACTGGCCCAATGCCATTGTGTCACCCTTCTTCTTCACACGCATTGTGACTCTTTTGTGAGCAGCCCCTTGGGTTCTACAAGTAACCCGACTCCTCCAATGACAATGGTTTAAAAAGGATAGAAATCTGTGTGCCTCTTGGACTCATTCATTGTCCAGATCCAGGCCACTCCATCTTTCTTTCCATTTATCCCAAGGGTACGCTCCTCAGATTCTTGGTGCAAGATGATGCTGCAATTCCAGCAATCACACTACATTCAATGCCATAGGATGGGGTAAGCAAGGGTGGGAAACGTGGAGCCATTTTAAGGAAACTTTCTAAGAAGTACAACATGGAGATTCCACTTCTGTTAGGGAGGCTGGAACTTAATTACTCAAGCATGTCTAGCTGCAACAAATGCAGGGAAATGTACTCTTTCTTCTAAGTGGCCAGATAAACTTTTATGAAGCATGAAACAAGAGAATCGTAGGTCCTGAAGCAGCCATCAACCTGCTCAAAATACAGATTTCTGTGAGGACCACCCATTCTCCTGTGCTTTCAGCTTTGATAACACCACTGGCCAAGAAGACCTAACAGAGCAAGGAGATCCTTCAAGTTAGGCCAACCAGATGCTCCTTCAGGGCCGTATATGACAAGTGACCCAAGCTGGAAAACAACAGAATAAAACTTGTTCCTGACACTAGAACCCGAAAGAAATTCTTCATTTTCTCCTGCTATCAGGATCCTCATAGCTACTCTCTCCTGAGTTTTCCAAAGGCTCTTCTGCAGTTTGTCCTTTAATTCTGTGAGTTGTTCTGTATCCTTCAAATTCATTAATTTTTTTCTTTCTTAAGTTATCCTTACACCTGGAAAATTCTGATATTCCTTTTTTATTTCATTTGCAATTCCATTTATGCATTGATAAATCTTCAAAGAACACATCCATTTATCTCTGTACCTTCCCAATGATTAAGACTGCCCCATTAAGATTCCAGTAAATGTTGAATAAGTGAGTAAGAAAAGCTTGTTGAAATGTAAGTTCACATACTGTGAACTTGAAAGGAACCCCCATTTTTTGCTTTGTTCTCCCCAATGAAACTCACTTTTAGCAGTATTTGTACAGTGTGAAGAAAACCGTGCATGTACCCATGGCTCCCTCCTCTATCTCTGAACTGCCAAACAGAAAGCACTGAATGAGTTTTCTTGGAAAGTAAAATCTACTATCAAAATTATAACTATCATAGGTTGTCTGGTCATTGCAGAACAATGTTTTTCTAAAATCTGTCCACTAATATGACAGCAAATTCATACCCTACAAGTTTCCCAGTTACTTTATTTTCCTATCTGCATTCAGATTCATCAGATCTGTCTCACATGATTGATCAGCAGCAGGAATCTGAGAACCAGGAGACCATTTTTTTGCTCAACACTTGTATCACCTCAGGGCCCAACTGCATTCATACTACACAGTTCTCAGTATTTTCATAGGTCAGTGTAATAAAAGGCACCTGACTCAAGGTGTATTCATCAGGTCTCTCTCCCAGGATATTGTGCCTGCAGTGGATAGATGCTGATATTGGTCTCAGCTCCTCACAGGGATGGAGAGTATGCAAATTATATGTGAGGAATGAGGACAGTCTTTGCGGGATCCACTGCATAAAGACATGAAGAAATAATTCTGTAGAAATGGAAGAAAAGTGGGGATTCACAGAGAGAAGCAGAAAGAAAAACCTCAAGGTCCTAGAGAGAAAAAACTCAAGAGAGGCCTCACTTTCCTAGTGCCTTTGCAGGTGCCACTGTGCTCTCTGCAGTGATTCAGTTGCATTTTCCACCCTTGAGTTGGTTCAAGAAGACACCTTATGAAAATATGTATATATTAAGTCTTTTATTTTCTTGGCTACTCTGACATGGGATCTTAGAAGTAAAAGTCTAACAGACACTTATGCTGGGTTAGGCTTCATCCTGGCTCTGACTGATTACTCATCCTTACCTGTCCTGTTCTCCACCCACCACCCCATGTCCTAACACAGTCCTGCTTCTATCAATAACTACTGAAAACATTAGTCCTTCACTCATCACTACCAATTTCAAGGACCCTCCTGGAGAATTCCTCCTATCAGAACCTACATAATCTTGTCCCAGACTCTGTTCTCTCCCACTTGGCTTTTCCCTCGCTCTGATACTCAACCTGGAGTCCCAGAAGTTCTGCTATGTCCATGTCCCAATAAGGTAATGAATTCTGGAAGTTAGTAACTTGACCTATTTCTTTGTGATCTCATCCCAGGGACCAGGACAGGCCTTGGTGTTCCGTGTATCTTCTACAAGGTATATTTAGTTTATTCTCTCCATGTAAGTGCCTCTCTTCTCTGAAAAGCTAGAAAACTTACCCCCACCTGAAGACACATGGCCTTGTCCATCCTATGATCATTTTCTAAAAATCAACAACTCCCTGACTAGGCTGAAATTGATATTCAGACCTATTATGGAGAACTGGAACTGGAGACCAATGTGTAAGGTACCCTGATCTTCATGAGACTCTGAGAAATGAAACCATCCACCAAGACTTCACAACTGGGCAGTGGCACAACTTGGACAGTCCAGTCCTGAAGTCCACCCTGTGAATGCAGCCGTTAGTCATTGCTCTTTGCTACGAACCTGGCCTGGAGAGCTCAGGAGTAGGCCTGGGTGTGTACCTTTCATTTGTGACCTCACCTAGGACCAGGATTGTAAGGCTCCTCCTATTCAACCCAGCACATGGAAGGGCCATCTGATAGTATACCCCAAGTACCCAAAGGTGTCACCTAGTCCCTTCTGCCCATGTGACTATTCCCTGAGAAGTCTGAAGACTCTGTCCTCTCAGGAAAGTCTCTGAGTTCCTCTCTGCTGCAGGGAATTCACATCAATTGACACTGCTGGGAAAAGGGGAGCCTTGGCCTCCTTCGCTGCAGCCATGAGCCAGCTTCAGGGTCTCACCACCCCAGAAAACTCCAGATTTCCTTTTGGTTGAATCCTTTTGACATTTTCAGTGGTAAAATAAATTTGATTTGCTGAAGCCATGAAGGAACTGAGGTGATATGATTTCCAAAATGCACTGTTATTGGATATGATAAAAGACTGAATGAGTCAGTAAATGTACCAGTTTAGAAACTGTTACAAAAAAATCAATAGCCATGCTATCTGGTGAGGAGGAGGATGAGGAGGCTGTCATGGATAGCAAGGAGGGAGAAAGGACTTTCCAGGGAAGAGGAGGGATTTGTGGCGAAACTCATGAATCCACAGCCCCTTGCCCTGTCACTGACGCATACGGACACATCACTTCACACCACACACTCCTGCAGGCATAAATAAGCACAGATATCTTCACAGAAATGCACAGATATATATACAGATGTGCACCCCACCCCAGGTCTGTCCACTAATAACAATAGTCAGTGTCAGTCATTACAGCAGAAAAATGTGCCCGACACTATCCCCACATATTTATATCTCAGTCGCTACCTTATTCACTCACATCACTATAAAAGACAAA